>CAAKHD010012505.1:266635-301049 GCA_901007705.1 Fistularia tabacaria | reverse complement strand
TGCCGAGAAAGAGTACTACAGATGCAGTATTCGCTTTGAGAATGCTTATAGAGAAGTACAGAGAAGGTCAGAGGGAGCTGCATTGCGCTTTTGTAGACCTAGAAAAAGCATACGACAGGGTGCCGAGGGAAGAACTCTGGTTTTGTATGAGGAAGACTGGAGTAGCAGAGAAGTATGTTAGACTGGTCCAGGACATGTATGCTGGTTGTGAGACAGTGGTGAAGTGTGCTGTAGGTGTAACAGAGAAGTTCAAGGTGGAGGTGGGACTTCATCAGGGATCAGCTCTGAGCCCCTTCTTATTTGCAGTGGTGATGGACAGGCTGACAGATGAGGTTAGACAGGAATCTCCGTGGACCGTGATGTTTGCAGATGACATTCTGATCTGTAGTGAGAGCAGGGAACAGGTTGAGGAAAATCTTGAGAGGTGGAGGTTTGCTCTGGAAAGGAGAGGAATGAAGGTTAGTCGCAGCAAGACAGAATATATGTGTGTGAATGAGAGGAACCCGGGTGGAACGGTGAGGCTACAGGGAGTGGAAATCAAGAGGTTGTAGGATTTCAGGCACTTAGGGTCAACAGTCCAGAGCAACGGAGAATGTGGAAAAGAGGTAAAGAAACAGGTTCAAGCAGGTTGGAATGGGTGGAGAAAAGTTTCAGGGGGTTCTCTGTGATATAAGAACATCATCCAGAATGAAAGGAAAGGTTTACAAAACAGTGGTGAGACCAGCGATGCTGTATGGTTTGGAGACAGTGACACTGAACAAAAGACAGGAGGTAGAGCTGGAGGTAGCAGAAATGAAGATGTTGAGGTTCTCTTTGGGAGTGACGAGGATGGATAGTATCAGGAATGAGTCCGTCAGGGGGACAGCACATGTTAGATGTTTTGGAGAGAAGGTCAGAGAAGCCAGACTGAGATGGTTCGGTCATGTACAGAGGAGGGATAGGGACTATATTGGTAGACGGATGCTGGAATTGGAGATGCAAGGCAGGAGGTCCCGAGGATGGCCAAAGAGAAGATTTATGGACCTAGTGAGAGAGGATATGAAGATAGTTGGCTTGAGAGATGAGGATACAGAGAATAGGGTTAGATGGAGAAGGTTGATTCGCTGTGGTGACCCCTAAAGGGAAAAGCAGAAAGGAAAAGAAGAAGTCTCATGACTCATGTGTCCTGATATTGACCTGCATATCTCTGATTCATTCACTTGGTGCCTCCTGGCATTAAATAGGTCAAATCAATAATTTCTTCCTCCCCCTGCCACACCCTGTTTGTCTCTCTGAAGCTCCCCTCTCTTAAAAAAAGCGTATGTACAAACTCTACAACATTTGATTGGCTCTCCAGTTTTCACTGAACCACAGTTCTCGTTAACAACTGACCCACAGTTAATTGACACTAAAGTTTTTGTTCCAATAGGTGGCATCAACTGTGGAATAAGAGGAAGATTTAGCTGAGACAGAGCAAGAATGTCAGTTATAGTGGGTGTAATGCTGTTAACTGGGACACTGTCACTCTTGTTTTTGCAGATTTTCTTTACCGTCGAAAATGTGAGATAAAATATGCTTAAAGCAAAAGGACATTTTAAACCAAAGCTTTAAATGCAGCTGAGAGTGGAAATTGGTTTGCATATATTTCATCTCACTTTGCACTTATTCTACTTTGTCCTTGACTAGCATTCACCTGCTTCCAAAGGAAAACACTTTTTTTCCTCTAGCGATTCGGAAGATGATGAAGAAAGCAAGAAAAAGTTCAAAATTAAGATCAAGCCGCTGGTGGCCGAGAGTGCAAGGTGTGTCCCTCCATCTATGGATGAACTCAAAGCCTCGGTGGGAGGCCTGGCGCTCTCCCCCTCACTGGTGAGCACAGCAATTTTGTTCCGATTCAAAACGGTGAAGGGCACGAAAACATGAAGTACAATTTAATGTTTTGCAAACTGGTGTTAGATTCTGGTTCTCAATACTGCTGCATTTGTTTCTTATTCATGTGCTGTCATCCTGTAGAAGAGAAGTCCGGTAAGCCCCTCATGCATTTCATGGCTGTCACTGTCATCAGAGAGTGCATGGCATGAGGTCACTTTTTAGAGACACTTGAACAGCCCCTCTTGTCAATTTACTTCAGAATGACCTTTCTTGTCACCCTTTTTTGCATGCGTCTTCTTATCTCACCTTCAGTTTCTCTGTCCCCTTTTTTAACCTTGGAAGACCTTCCATTTTGTCTTTGACTTTCTTCTGTTAAGCTGCAGCTTTACTTGAACCCATGCTGCAAAGCATCCCTATTACATAATGCACATAGTCAAAGCTCCAAGTCCATTGATTTGGTCTGAGCAGACACATTGAACATCCCATCACATTCAGTGCACTGTTCTCTGCGTCGATGTCAAACCTGATGCTTCTATTGTCGCCCAAATAGCCGGGGGGGGGTTGTGGCTCTCGTTGCATTGTAAAGGCTTTGCAGTGGAAGTAAAGAGATGCAGTGTGTGCAGTTTTAGTTGGTGTTCATTTGACTGATTTGTCACTCGCTCTCTGACCCAGGTCTGTTCTCTCTTCCTTTTTGCTGGTCTCAGAGACGCAGCCCGGTGAGTTTCTGGCATCACCTGCTGGAGGTCTGAAAGCAGACACCTTTCTAATCTCTGCTTCCTGACTGTTCTTACTCTGTGCTATATGAATCTTATCTTAAAGTTTTAAAAAAATAGGAGTGGGTTAGCATTCCTATAATTACTTAAAACTAATAAATGTAATTACTGGTTCATATGACTTTATTTCCTGCGCATGGATGACGTAATGTACCTTCTTAAAAATATTTGACATAATAGTAGTAACATCCTCAATGTATGTTTTTTTCGACTACTTTTTTTAACAGGGACACATAAAAAGGAACTTATCATGTAAGTGAAACCTTTGTATATTACATTTTCATCGTGATTTTTTCCAACCTGAGTTGCTATTTTAAATTCGAAGGCTGACATTTGGTTTTGCTTCTGTCAGGTGAGGAGATCGCTCGACCCAGACGCTCCACACCAACACCAGGTCCAGCCCCTGAGACTCCAAGGTCTATTCTAATTGTGCACAGATGACTTTCGAAATGTTACGTTTTTGTTTGCTGTCATGATGCTCTCAACTGTTAGGAATGATGTCGGAGCGTGAATGTTGTGCTCTATGTTTAACTATATGTAACAAGAAAGGCCTTCCTTTTAAACCGGCAAATTTTATTAAAGGTATTGGAAATGGTGAGAATAACAACACGGTATTACTTTGGGAATGTTTTATTTTAGTTGTACATAGTATTCATTTTATTTTATCTGGAGTTTTCTTCCTCCCTCTGCAGTGACAGACTGCCGCAGACTGCTCCTGCCTTCTTTGGGCTGCCTTCAGAGACCAAATACGCTAGATATGATGGTACGGGACAAAACTTCATGTGACTTGTTGGACATAGTTTGCAGGGGGGATATTGAATAATTCTTTATCAACATCACATCCCAGTGGTCCCGACTGATGTCTGGGGAGAATCAAGACACAGATCTGAATCCCCTTTGAGCAGAAGCTTCCCAACAGGAGGTGAGTAGGCTTAATACCTTTGGCCATTATCAGATCTTTGATTTTGGCTAAAACACTGTTCTCGCCACATGAAACGAGTGAAACGTGATATGCGTTAAATTGTTGTTGCAGCTCCCCCGCCACTTCCTCCAAAAAACATTCCATCAAGAAGTCATGGTTGCCAATCCGAGTCCACTGGGAAATTTAGCTTTAGTTCAATACATCTGCCTAACGGAAGGGCAGCTCGCAGCTCGGCTCCCATCTACCTGAATGTCCTGTCCCCTGCCTCCTACCGCGAATCCCCGGTGCCTGACCTCGACGACGTGTTCGGCCCAGTGGACAGCCCCAGAGCCACTGAGGAAGCCGTGTCTCCTAGATGGGTGACTTTCACCGACAGACCTCCTCCACCGGATGAACCTGCTCCACCTCCTCCACCGGACTCTCCCGCCCCAGACACGCCGTCATCCACTCCCTCCACCCCCTGCCTTTCACCCGGACCACCACCGATTGAACCCCCACCCTCACCGCCTCCATTTTCTCCCGGCTCTCCTCCTCCCTTCACACCGCCAGACTCACCCCCTTCGATCATGCTTGGTCCACCTCCTCCGGATGAACCAGCCCCTCCCCTGCCACCTGACTTCTCTCCTTCTACTTCACCTCCGATCTGCTTGGACGAGGAGACGCTCGATGAGGAGGTGCTGCAGTTTGTAGAATATGCTTCATCCCCAGCACCTATCAGCCCTGTGCCTCCGCTGCCGACGGAACGTAGGTCTCCACGGGCAGGAGTTGTATCTCCCCTGGTTCTGGGCGGTGCGGGGGGAAAGAGGACACCTGAGGGAGCTTACCTGAGAGACGACATCCCAGATTTTGTGGGCTCGCCCAGAGAGCTGACACCGAGTTTTAGGGGCACGCCACCTCCTCTTCCTCCTACAACCTACAGGTCTATTATGTCTTCCCCTGGACCTCACTCAGGCAGCAGTGAGTCTTCTCATCTTTTCCAAATTCTTGCGACGTCCTAATATGCAGAGCGTCACTTTGGGGCTGAGAGATAGGGGAAAAAAAAAGATTTATAAAAGATTTATAAAAGCCAGCTTTCATTGCTGCTGCATATTATTGCACTTGCTGAGGATAAGTAAGTAAGTAGATATACTGGATAATAAAGTGTGCAAATCTCCAACATTATGAATACTTTTTTTATTCATGTTCAGGCAATTTATTGCTTTTTTTCTATTTTATGTATTTTCAGGTAATTTATTCATTATTTTTAAGTGATTTTTTTAAAACAATTTTGCACAGCAATGCAGAAACAGACCCGATGCTACATTTGTTTCTGTAATCATCTAATGAATCAGAAGATTTGAAGAGTTCTGACTATTTTAAAATGATATGGAAATTTCTGACATCTAGTGGTGGGACAGTAAATTTTCAATGGTTACGACTCATGTTTAATTTTACATTTGATAAGTAATAATAAAAATTCCATGAGTGAAAATACAGAAAGCTTTGAAATTGCCCTCCACCCCTTAACCCAAATGACCTTTGGGAGAGATGGTCAATGTGGTTGCCCTATAAGTAGACCTTTTAAAATGATCAGCTATAAAACACTAAATCAAGCAAGTAAGGGTAAGCACCAATAAGCTTAGCTGTTATAATGCTCTTTTTTGTACCTGAAAGGAGGTACAATTATCACAACTTTGAGCCGTTGAAGTTCAATAGAAAATGTTATTACTTTTCAAAGAGATCAAATGTTCCACCATGAATAAGAATTAATCTTGCCAAATTATGACCATGCCCTGCAGGCCCATCCTCTCCTGCTCGTCCGGCCACACCACAATCACGTGGCAGTCCAGTCCCTCCTCCTCCTCCCCCCCGACCTTCCTCAAGACCAAAGCTGCCCCCTGGAAAACCAATCACAGACCTGGTACATGTTGAATATTCTAGTCTCTGTCTTTTGTTCTTTACTTTTTTCTCCTCTCCACCTGATTGCCAAAGGTACATTTTATGATCACATCTGTTTCTTTTTTTGTTTTTTTTCAACTAGCTACAAAGGGACACGGAGTGTCAGTCAGTATGAATATCAAAATAATTATAATAATATCAAAGTAATGATAACATCAATATGCAGAAAAGGATCTGCTCAAATATGGGAAATAATGTGTGACAACATGATGTTTACAAAGTATATCAAACAGTTTTGATTTTCTAATTGTTCATTTGCCATGCTTAATACAGTAAAGCTATTCTATTCTATTCTATTCTATTCTATTCTATTCTATTCTATTCTATTCTATTCTATTCTATTCTATTCTATGTTGCTGATCATTTTCTTTCGTAAGATCCTCAAACAAGCAATCTTATTTTTGATCTCAAATTTTTTTTGCTTGATAAATCCTTTTCTTATTCCTCCCGCACTGTAAACTTAGCTGATATTTCCCATCACTAGACTCGCCCCTTCAGTCCGCCAGTGTCCGGAAGCCCCCCACCTTTTGCCCCACTGGCACGGGCAGAGAGCTCCTCCTCCATCTCCTCCATTACCTCACACAGCGCAGCGTCCACCCCGACATTGGGTAGGGACCTCAACTTGTCCAACACAGGTAAATATGGTTGCATGCTACCTGGTTCTGTTGTGCCTGATCTCAGAAGTCTGTCTCCACATTGTCTGCCACTCATGATTGTGTCCTGGCCTCACTGTTCTGTCCTCCATGATTCTCTCCTCTTCATGTCTCTGCTCACTAAGAAGCCTCGCAGCCTCTGATGTGGTTTGACCACGGCAGGTTTTATTTAGCTTTCGAGGGTGAGTTTGAGCCAGACTGTGTGCGTAGTGATCACTTGTGTGTGGGCTGAAAGTACCCAATCCTTTTTGTTTTACCTGCATTTCTTCATACCTTTGTCCACACACCAAAAACACTGCTGCCCTTCACATCTCATGTCCTCATCATTCACTTGCAGTCTGTTTTTAAGTTTTTCTGGTTGCTTTTATTTAGCATCCCCCTGATCCTCTGTAACTGTAGCCAACGGCTGAATACCCGGACAAACATGGATTTTTTTCTTTTATATTTGTCTGTCTGCCTCAATTAGGATGCTCAAGAGGACCCAGCCCACTTACCATGGGACCCCAGGACACTCTGCCAGTGGCAGCTGCCTTCACAGAAACCATCAATGCCTATTTCAAAGGCGCTGACCCCAGCAAGTAGGTCCACATTTCCTCCTTTTGCCTGTGTGACAGTTGAGATACAAGAAGAAGAAGGAACTTTTGCTTTTATATGATGTCTCTACCAAGCCAGTAAAAAAATACAACACATACACGAATGTGGAAGCTGTTTTTTATCCAGCTGGAACTTTAGTTATGCCTCTTCTCACCACGTGTTTCAGATGTGTTGTGAAGATCACGGGCGAGATGGTGCTGTCCTTTCCAGCAGGCATCACAAGGCATTTTGCCAGCCACCCAACTCAACCCACCCTTACCTTTAGCATCAGCAACTACAGCCGACTGGAGCAGGTCCTTCCCAATCCACAGTTGCTCTGCTGGTAGGCATGCTCGCAGAGAAAAAGCGGCGTCAGAAAGCTCCTTGACAAATAAGCAAGCTGGGAAATGAAAGTGGGAATTAAATAAGACTTAAAAAATTGTTTGAATGGTATATGACCCTGTCATCTCTCTAGTGACTCCACAACAGACATTGTGGATACCAAGGAGTTCTGGGTGAATATGCCAAACTTAATGAGCCATTTAAAGAAAGTTGCTGAGCAGAAGCCTCAGGCAACATACTACAATGTGGATATGATCAAATATCAGGTATCTTTTCCTCTTTCCATATGTATTCATCAACCAAATCAAGTGCCTGGCTGATTATTTGTCCATGTGTGTTTCAGGTGTCAGCTGAGGGGATCCAGTCCACCCCTCTGAACCTCGCTTTGAGTTGGCGAGGTGACGCCACCAACACGGACCTTAGGATAGATTATAAATACAACACAGAGGCCATGGCCACCCCCATGCCGCTACACAACATCCACTTCCTGGTTCCTGTGGATGGAGGCATGGCCAAACTCCAGACAATGATACCGCCTGGTACCTGGTGAGGATTCCTGGCGTGCAGGAAATGTTCACTGCACCAATTTATGTAATTATAATAGACTGTATTTCAAGATTGGTTTGTGGGAGACACGGACATTCCGCAGGTATTTACATAGCCATTGGATCAGTACATAGGGTTTGACATTGTACCGTTTCCATTTTCGGTCCATTATTAGTCCCACTATGTTTCCATCCATGAGATAAGCCAAAACAATTTCTATTGTTTACTTTCAATTTGAAAAGTAGTGTCATAATAAACTGATGTAATGCAGAAGAGAAACATCTTCAAGTGATGAAAAAATAGAGATTAAAAATATAATTTTTTTTGCAAAGCACTGGAATCACGAGTCGTGAGCTGAATTTCTTGAAAAATTATAATTCCAGCTACAATAAGTAATTGTGGTCAAAAGTGAACCTACAAGTCAAATCTGGACAGTATCACACACCAGCCCTTCCTCTCTATATTCTATATTTACATGGCTGTGTAAAACTCCAGTAGCTCCTTTTGACTAGCTGTGTATCAGAGTTTAACCTCTCCTTAATAATATGTTGTTGTTTTTTTTTTTAAAGGAATCCAGAACAGCAAACAATACAGTGGAAGGTTCCCAGCCTTTCTCATCGGTCTGAAAATGGAGGCAAGTATTCATATTTGGGCATGATGTTCTTATTAGATTTTTGTGTTCATGCCGATTGCGTATTTTCCATTTTTAAAAGTTAATTTTAGATTTAATCCTACTGCTCAAAGTAGCAAACTGCAACAGATATGAAAGGAATAAGTCCAACTAACTTAAGCTTTATGCATTTCCTGCAGGAGTAGGGGCTCTTTTGGGTCGGTTCCAGATGACAGAAGGTCTGTGTAAACCCTCCCAGCTGGCAGTCCACTTCACCAGCGAGGGAAGCACTCTGTCAGGGTGCGACATCCATTTGCTTGGGACTGGCTACCGGCTATCACTGATCAAGAAGAGGTTTGCTGCAGGTCAGTCCCATTATCAGGTGCTAGTTTGACTTTCTACAGACTTAGAGATGGCTATTTCAGGACACCAAAGCCAGGTCGTCTTCTAATGAGTTATTCTCTGTGAGTTATTTTACATGGCGTAATACACTTAAAGGACCCTTTCACCATTTAGGAAATTGGATGATTTAATCTGATCACATTTTGTGAATGAACTGTCAAAAGGAAATGTGGTTCAGAAACTCACATCTCCAGATCTGCTACTCTTCAGAAGCATATCACTTAAGGTTTAATGAGGAGGCTGTTTGAATCCCGCAACTAACCGAAAACACTTTTATTTTGCAGGGAAATATTTGGCTGATAATTAATGGACCTGTTTGGGAACAAAACCAAGAGAATCAATGGCTTTTGACTGTGAAGACAATGGACCATCCCACGTTTGTGCTTTTCAAACTTTACCTTTTGCAACCAGTAGTGGTTGAGGCTTAAAGGAATAACAGAACATAACACACACAGATATTTGACTTTAGGAGGCAATGAGCTGCTGCTGAGTTTATGCAAGCAAATGCGAATCATTAGTTGGCACTTGAAACTTAAATGGGCTTACATGGTGTAAAGTATAGGAAAAGTAATCTTTGTTCCTATGAACATAATTCTGGATTCATACAGTGACGCAGCCTTACTTATTTATGTTGTCATTAAAATGCTCTGTAAAAGTTAATAGTTTATATAGTATAAAAGAACCGTTAACAGGGTGGATAAACAACTGAAAACTGTACAAAAAATGTATTATAGATTTACTTTGCAGTTATATTCCATTAAGTTTTATTTTAAACGGTGATATCTAATTTATTTTTGGCTGCAAAAAATGAAATTCTCTTCTTCTGTTGTATGAGCAGTAAACGTATTTCTATGTAGACATCCTTTAAAAAAGACAATGTCTTGTTAAGGTGGCCGGTCAGTTCACATGTCAAACCTGTAGCACTGGACTAACATCAGCACTCTAAATTCAAAGGTGCTTTTATTTAGGCATTTTTGTTTCTCAGTGCTTAACACATCCTGGGGCATTTGAGCAGAGAAAACGTATTTTATTTTGCAAGCACTGGATAAGTAGTTGTGGTTACCGTATCATAATTCAAAGAACAATGTTGTAAGTCTAGTCTACAAAATGCATTTGCATTTTTACTCTAATCCTCTTTAGTAGAAAAAGTTACACTGCCAGGTTTATTCAGTTAGGTTATTAACTTTTTTTAAACTTTTTAAACTTTTTGACTGTTTTTTTTATTGACATTCGCGCCCCCTTATTTTTTCCCACCATAGTCATGTTACTCAAAATAAACTGTATGTGTAAATAAGAAAATATCAACAGCTGACAATATGACATTTTTTTGTAAACAGCTTGTGTCTGCAAGACCAGAGGGCCAGATGAATAATTTATATATTTTTAAAAGAATTCCCACATAATTGAGGAAGGCCACAGCCACAGCTGCCTAGCTGGTAATGAAAGTACATACAGTATGTTAGACTAACTGTATGTTTTTCCCTCTGCAGTATTACTGTAAATTTGTTAGGTTTTATTGCATTGTCTGAAAATGTGGCATAAAGGAACATTTTTACACTTAAAAGCAGGACAAAGACAGATTTTTTTTTCATTTTCTTCTTCTTATTATTATTTATTTTATTGTTTATTTTATTTTATCGCCCAATTCTTTTTATTTTCAGTGATTTTAGTATCCTAGGACGCAAAGTCTGGAGAACCAGAATAACTATGAAAATTGATAATTACACATGTATTCCCCCTTTAGTGAGTTTGTGTGCCATGATATGTGTGAAAATTATAGTTTTACAACACATATCACCTGTGCTTGTAAATTAAAAAAACACTTACTCTATTCAAAAGGAAACCCAGTTGAAGATGCAGGTGCCAATGACTGTGGCAAATAACACTATAGTGACTTTATTTTACCTTTAAAAGGCATGCTGGCACATGTTGGTAATAAATAGGTTGTGCCTGTTTGAAATGATAAAGACCAAAATCCTATATAGATGATAGCAGGGGGTATGTAAAATGCCAGTTTTCGAGCCTGACAGATAGTGAATCTTTGGAGATGTTAACAATACAGACATTTAATAGTAAAATGTGTGGCTGATATTTAAGACTCATTTCAATGTTGTTATACTAGAGCTTGTTTCAACAAACGATACTGTTAAATATTCTGTGTAGCTGTAAAGGATGTCGATTCAGAAAGATTTTTATTGGACTTAGAAATCAGGTTAATGTTAAAATCCAACTTGGACTTAATACCAGCAAAATATCAATGTCAAAAGACATTATTAGTGGCGCTGTGTGGTTGTTAACATTTGGAGGACCTTGGATTTTGGCTGCTTAACAACATTTCAGCTGTTGTCAGTTTTTCAATATAAGATGGTTGGTATTACATGTCCTGACATTGACAATACAACTTTCATTCAATCAAGTTACAACGTCTTAAAACGTTGGTGCTGAGCTGGGTGCCTGCAGGGAATGTAGGACCAATAGAACAGATTGGATTTTTTATGTACGGTGCAAAATATTGATCTGTAAAGGTTTCGTACACAAGTACCGATTTCTCTGTGAAATTTCAATATTGGCCGATAAACCCGGCTAATAGATGTATCGGTTTAGGGTCAAGCCAACATACTTTAAAAGACCCCTAACAGAGGACACTGATCGAGTGGGATTTGTTTGCTGGCTCAGAGAGATTCAGTTATTCTGTTGTTAGTGACTTTACGTCTGAAAGGGCCTTAAGATGCTTGATGCTTACGGAAGACGAGTGCCAAATGGTGTTGAGCAGGAGTTTCATGGGAATACTGAGGGTTCTGGGCCTGAGACTGTAGGTGTTGCCTTTAATGCTGCTTGATAAATTGGCCAATTCCTTTGACCATGACTTTTGACAAGGGTCTTGAGAAGGATTATTGTGGGATGTCACAAAATGATGAAAAAATATCAAAAAGACAGCACTATTTACGTCCCTGCTGTTTTATTTTCTTCCCTACCCACCATGTTTAATAAATGTTTTCTAATAGCAATATTTAAAGAATTAAGTGTAAAAAGTGTAGATAAAAAGCTATGTTTCAAATATTTCTCCAGGCATATGGAAGTGTCTGTGACTGTCTCTTGGTTAATTGATGTCACCACTCATAAAACATTAGGTCATACGTAACCACGGCATCTCTCACCATCTATTTGTTTTACATGTGGATTTCTTATTAGAAAAAAACTGTTAACGTTGATGAATAACTCCAGACAGTGACGCATGAAATCTGCATTTGTCCATCAGTTGTTTCAATGCAGTACCACTTTTCCCTTATCAATAAGGTCATAATGTTGTTGTATACTTGTGCTGCGAGAGGAGACTCTTCGCCTTCACTTGAACCTCCACCCTGTTTTTGCTGTTGTTTAGAAATCTAATTGTCAAAAAAATGAAATAAATTTGGCATGTAATCATTAATACTCCCACTCTCTGTGAAACTGCTGTAGGTGTTTGACATTCTCCTGTGTTTGGCTTGCACATGGAACAAACCTTCAATTTAACTCATAATGTATGGCATACAGTAGCTCCATGTAAACATTTAATGTGTTTGAACATCACATTTTATCGAATGAGTTGACTCACAGTTGGCCTGGGTGTCATATGTAAGTTCATATAGAGCTTCAGAAAAGACATAACATGTTTTTTGGGGATTAAAAACAAACTTCTTACTGTTTCTGTTGATAATGCTTTAGTTTTGCTTTGCCTTATTTTGAAGCAAACACTGGAATCTGTGAGATTTCTTTTTATTTCAAACTTTTTATATTTATTTTACTCCATTTGACACAAAATATGCAAACATTTCATGTAAATTTCCCATCCAAAGATTTTGAAAGTAAATATATGAAAAAAATCAATATAATGTAATACCTGTTTTACTTGGTAATAAATAAGAGGAAATATGAAACATTGCTCTCCTTCATTTGTTCATTTCTTAGTCCCTGATCAGTTCTGGTGAGAGTTCTAGCTTTTTTTTAAATTGTAATTATCATTTGCTCCATGCTCATAAATAATGCAGATTTTGCAAAGTGAAATTGACCATGGGATGAGAGGATCTGGGGAGGAAAGCATAATTGTATGCTATAATAATAATAATAAAAAATAATAAAATATAATAATAATAAAAAAAACTCTGAAATTAAATATATTATCTTAGCAATTTGTGAAAGAAACTACTTTGCATAATATTTTATGTGATATATGAAATAAATAATGTTGATAATGCTGATAATGTTATTTTAGGGGGGACAGAGTGAGCCCCCAGAACAACTACTAAATGCACCTGTAAAGAAAACATGGACATTCTTGACCCTGGAGTCAAACCAACATGGATAAGTTTAGAATTAAACAGGTAAAAATATACATTACTATTTCATTTGCTACCTCCTGAAATGCAAACTATTTTTCCAAGAATGCAAAAATAGAAATGTTATGTCAGGGTCCACTTACAATAATTATGAGGAACATTCAACAGACTGGCATGGTCTAATTATGTAATGCAATAACAACCGGCTTGCAATTTACTGCATCTCTGCCATTGTGAGACTTTGGGACGCTTCTGCAAAAAAAATTACGCACGCATGCACGCACACACACACACACACACACACACACACACACACACACACACACACACACACACACACACACACACACACACACTCCTTTCCTGAACCGTCTTACTACAATGACGTCACCGACTGTCCATCGCGGCGGAAGCCCCTCCCGCGCATGGCGGTTGCCAGGACGACGCCAAGCTCGACGACTCAGTGATTTTTTTTCCACTTTATATTCGCTAAAAGACGTCCCGAAACGGTAAAAATGGCCTTCCCTCAGATCTGCTTTTTTTATTCGATATTTCTAACACATAGATATAAATATATATCTCTATATCTTTATAGATATAGAGATATATATTTAATTAGCTTTGAATGCGTCACTGCGTTGAAAAAACTAGCAAGCGTCTATCATGTCAAGTTACCTGAAAGCTAACTTTACCTGTTTTCACTGACGTGCTAACATTGCTTTACATGTGGTTTTGCAGGAAAGGAACGTATGTTTTATTATTTTGTCTGTATATTTAGGGTAGGGAGATCCTTTCAAGAAAAGATCCCATGGGAGGAAAGGTGCCATGTCTGACGTGTTAAAAGAAAAATCACAAAGAAAGGAGAGGAAGACAGGAAAGGTGCCCTCAGAAGGAGGTCATGGAGCCAGAACTGTCAGGACCAAGGAGTGAGTATAAACATCCAATATTTGACAATGATGTTCTCTCCAATATTATATAAGCAAACGTTACTGTTTACTAGTAAGGTGCATGCAGCTGGGGCTGATCAATAAATTGATGTGAACTGCACAACAACAATTGAGTTTAAGAAACACACAAAACATATTCAATTTAGTTACATGTAGATAAGAGCCTCAACCCCCCATCAGGAAAAAAATTTCCTGGTGTTAAATTCTTGTCTTGGCAACTGGACTTTCTTCCCTTGAAGACGTTTTACCCCTCATCCAAAAGGCTTCTTCAGGTCTACTGACCTGTGGGGAGTTTCTGAATATAACGGCCAGGGTTTTGGGCGGGGCTAGGTTTTTGTGGCTCATTATGTATGTGTTATATGAACACCGCCAAGCAACTGGTTCAGATATGTAGGCAACACATGGGTCAAGATCAAGAAGAATCGGGTAGAAGCGTTCACCACTCACCTCAACATCATCGACGCCCACATCATATTCACAAAGCCAGGACGTCACTGCTGATCAACTCCCCTTCTTGGACTGTTGCGTTCACATCCAACAGGACAGAAGCCAGGATTTACAGGAAACTAACACACACCGACCAGTATTTACTTTTCGACCCCCCCGAGCACAAATTGGGGGTAATCAGAACTCTATACCACCCAGCCAAGAACATTCCATTAACCGCCGAAGGCAGCAAGACCGAGGCACAACACATGAGGAAAGCCCTGACATCCTGTGGCTACCCTAATTGGGCCCCGCCAAATCAGAAACCATCAGACGCAGGAACATAGAACAGTAGGAAGACAAAAACAAATGTAAGAACATCGTCATACCATATGTTTCTGGCATTTCGGAGAAAGGTGTTCAACAAACACCATATACAGGTATATTTCAAAACCTAAAACACCCTGAGACAAAACTGGTGCACCCCAATAATTTGGTGTATGCTGTCACTTGCACTGAGGACGGTGATGACGTCTACATTGGAGACCAAACAACCTCTGCACAAACAATTGGCCCAACACAGGAGAGCCACCACTTCAGGACAGGACTCCGCGGTCCATCTACACCTGAAGGACAAGGGCCATTCTTTTGAAGAAACCAATGTCCATCTTCTGGCCAGAGAAGACGGATGGTTTGAGGGAGGAGTCAAAGAAGCCATCTTTGTCAAAACAGAAAAAACATCTCTGAACAGAGGAAGGGGCCTCAGACATAACCTTTCACAAACATTTGCACACACGGACTGGGCCCATCTGCAACCTCCAAACAACCAGGAAAGATCCACCACCAGAATCAACCCCTGGTAGCTTCCACATGAGCCTCAGTTCATTTGATCCAACAGGTTTCATTCCTTTGTTTAGCTTTACCTTTTCACATTCCAATCCAGGTAATCCCACAAAAATTGCTCTTTTGTCCCCAACGAAGGACACCCCCAGTAGCTTAACAACCCCCCTTATTCCCAGTTTTTTCTTGATCAACTCTAACATTTATGTAACGAGCCACCATAACCTAGCCCCGCCCAAAACCCTGGCCGTTATATTCAGAAACTCCCCACAGGTCAGTAGAACTGAAGAAACCTCTTGGATGAGGGGTGAAATGTCTTCAAGAGAAGAAATTCAAGTCCAGTTGCCACGACAAGAAGATTATGACAAGGATTCACCATGACCTGGATGACTGAGAACCTCCACAGACATGAACTTTTGATATCTAATCAATAATCAAAAGAATCAGCAATTTAAGAGAAAGCAGTAACAAAAGATAGACTTAATTTGTCCGATGAATCACACATGTTGCTTTTAAAATCTAAACAGTATTATACATCAAAATAACAATGATAACAAAAATAACAATAATAATGTATTGTGACGTATTTTAGCTTCTGCCCTACTTTATACAGCTTCTGACAGTCTCTTCACATCAATCCTCTCATGTAGCTCCATAAGTACCGTGTCCTGCATAGATGAACTTGGACACCATGATGAAAACACACGGATGGCTGTAACCTATGAGAATACATACCAGCTGGGTAAGTTAACACAGAATTATATACAATACATGACAGTTTTGCAACACATGATATCAGTTTTTCATTCCATCCAGATTGAATTTGTCAAATTATTTGACAGATGATTTGATTAACTGTATTTGTTTAGGTTTAAGAATTTGCAGTGATTGCATCACATTCTTCAATGACTTCAAGCTTCCTTTGAACGATTGACACAGTATAGAATGGACAAAATGAAAGAAAATCCATAAGTCCAATGTCTGGTCATGAAAATAACCTTTCATTAGAGAATAACTTGTGGTTGGTCAATATGTAATAATTGGTGGCTGATACTTTTTAAGTAATTAATAGCTAATTTTCAGGCTGGATGGTGGTCAAGATATTCCTCAGCCGTAGTCAGAACAAACAGAATGCCTGAAATAGGATCAAATTCTCTGTGAGGTCAGAAAGGAGTGCACATTTTAGTTTTGTCTACTGACCGAACATAGGTTAAAATTAAGACACACTTCTGATGTTCTACTATTCCATTGGTGTATTTGATATATTCCCCACTTTTTAATCAAGAGACTCTGCTATACCAATTCTGATCATTACACCACAGTGTTTGTTTTACCTCTGTTTAACACCCCAAGAATCACATCAAAAACACAAACATCTTCAGTCTTTGCTGTTTGTTTTGATTTCAGGACCTTATAAGCGCTTCCCTGTCCCTGCTGCCACAGAGATACTGAAGGATGTGCTCACTAGCTACCTCCAAGAGGAGAAATATGAAGTTGAGTGGTCTCGACAAATGACAAAAACCATATGTGAGGTAACAGCAAGGAGTAATTGGGAGAATAGGCAAAAAAATTGATTAAAAATCGCTCCTCATTTTCTGCTGTTTCCCAGGTGATCAGAGCCCGTGTGAAGGATCTCATGATTCCACGGTACAAGATTGTGGTCCTTGTACACATTGGCCAGCAAGCTGGACAGAGCATGCAGATCAGTGGTCGCTGTCTTTGGGATGCATCAAATGACACCTTTGCATCTTACTCTTTTACAAACAGCTCACTCTATGGCGTGGCCACTGTCTACGCTGTTTATTTTGAGTGAGGCACTGACAGTCACATGGACACTGCTGTTAACACAGACTGTATGTCCTCATGCATTGAACTGATTTTTCCAAGTAAAAATTGATGAAAACAATTAGTTGCAACCATTTGTTTCACTGTTCTTTTTATTTCTGCTCACATATGAAAGGAAATTAGACTACCATGACATTGGTTTTATGGTATTTCCAAGGAAGAAGTTATTGTGACAGATCTTTCATGGCCTCTTTGGAATATTTCCCTCTAGCAGAGCATGAAGAGGTCCCTCCACCGACAGCCTACTTGACAGCACACTGACTGTAAGGCTTGATTCTCATCGCGCTGAAGACGGCCCATTGCCGGCACCACATCTGTTTTCTCTGGAAGGTTTGTGTCTCTGCTGCCTGCTGAAAGACACAAAGCTTTATTTACCAGAGTTCTAACAGAGTTAAGGAGTTTGATATCATACTTTTCAGCTAACAAAGGCAATCTCTCTCCTCTCTTCTGTTCCTGAATTCACATCATAGATCATTACATTCACATCGTGTCCTTTCATTTATTTGGATCTTTCTTACATCCCAGAGACTCACAGAACCCTCTAGTGGCCTTAGCCAGAAGTACATGAGTACATAAGAAGAACATAAGTATTTAAAGATGAGACAAAAAAGATAAACATCTCGAAAATAAGCGATAACAGTACCTTAAAAGCAGATTTTTTTTTAATTTACCCCCAAAAAAGAAATATACAAAAACAATACAACAATAAGTAGAAAATGACTTACAGATTTAGAAATACATATGCAAATGAATGAGAAACGATTTCATAAACTTAATTTTTCAAACCAAAAATTCCTGTGATATTTTTGATGAACTTATGTCAATGTACCAACCATCCAGTAAAGTCATCTCTTCTGTCAGTCTTCTCCACCGCAATCCTCCACAAGTGTAGACCACCGCCCGCAGGAACGCCCGGCCACACAGACGCATTATATTCATGTCATCTTGTGTTTTCACCTTTGCAATACAGCAAAAGCACAGCAGCATCGCAGTTACCTGCAGGGATCTCATGGAGCCGTCAAGTCAAGTATTGTACAAGTTCTGATATTGTGCTGAGATATTTTGCACTGTCAGATTCTATCCAGGCTTTTATGTGGAATCGCCACTGATGTCACACACCAACCCAAAGTCATTCTCATTGAAATACTCAGGACTCGGTGTGTAATATCTTGTGTAATCATCATATTTCTTTGTCGACTAATCTGGCCATTTCCAATGTCTAAGGGTATCATGCCATTAGAGGTAAATGTCAAGTAGAAAGAATTGCTATTTTATGTGCAAACTACAGTGATTTTATTGTTTTGGATATAGCTGAGAGTCGGTTAATGGACCACCTGAGATATCCCTTCCACGACAATCTGAGGTGATGGCTATCTACATAGCAACATATTGGAGATTTTTACCGCCATCATGATAATAAAACTGCGATTCCCAGAACTGCATTTAGTTGAAGCTTGTCATCAGTTTGTGCTTTTCCATGGAATGAATAGAGACCCTTAAAACCCTTGTGTTTTTATAGTTATATGTGGTATTTGGATCATAAAACAAGTTCACAACTGTACGTCATCACAGTGCAGTTGTGGAGATGATGTGGTTGTTTTCTCTAAAATGCACGGATTTAATATAGAATTCCATGTATTTTACAGAAAAACTGCATGAATCGTTCTCATTCTAAACATACTTGTTTTCAGGGGCTTTAAAATACTTACATCGACAATCCAAGATCCCTGAAAAATTAAGCAGATAAAATGTCTGATGAGGATTGCACATGTTAAATGTGTATTTTGGTAACTGGTCACTGGAACTAACTATGAAATTATCACGATCCTGAAAAAAAGGGTCAGCAACATCAAAAAGAGCAAAAAGTTAGTAGTCCCAGAATTGAGAAAAAAAAAAAAAATCTCTTCACAACGTCCAGGTGAGTCAAGATCCCTTTAGGCCCTAAACTTTTATAGTGACTCTCCCTAAGCTTCAGGGAGAGTCACTATAAAAGTTTACAGTCAAAAGACTCTTCATGATTATAAATAGGGGGTTAGCAACAAGTTGCAAAATGATCATTTTACTTAAGAACTGGAAAGATTAGACTTTGCCAAATAAATCTAAAAAGCTGAGGGTTTGTTAGACTGTAAAAATACTACATTCATTTATTTGTATACACAAAAAAGCAAGATCACAAAAAAGCGAATAGATTAAATGACTGAAATTAAGTTGTGAAATCCAAGTGGTGGAGACTCAGTGTTCTGGGTTTGACTGCAGGTTCCAGATTTATCTTCTTAGTATCAACAGAATCCTCTAAACTCTAAAGCTAAGTAATTTTTTCTGATCAAATACGAGTCTCTGAATAGGAGGAACTATGTGTACAAGTGTATGTAACTCCTAAATGGTTATTGTGTTATATCTTAAAATAGTCAAAATAGTCACTAAGATAAGACAAGATAAGATAATACTTTATTGATCCCCATAGGGGAAATTCGTGTGTTGCAGCAGTTCAACAATAACAATATCAAAAAGCCAGTTAGAAAAGAAAGAATATATACATGCGCAAACATATATATACACACATATATATATACACACAAACACATATATATATACACACATATATCACCATACATGCCCATACACGCATATACATACATTTATATATACACATACCCATGCCTACATATATATATGTACACATATACACATACACATATATAGATAAATAACACACACAAACTAGAATAAATAGGCAAGTGACCAGTATGTGACCAGTTGAAGTTAGGGGCACCACACGTGTGAGTGGGTGAGTGAGTAATGGGGTGACGGTCGCACAGATGCCCAATTATTTGTCTTTATAACATTTATTACACAACTGTCAGTGAACTGTGCAGGATGGTGTCAACTGTAAAACACATTTATGTATCTTCTAATCAGCTGATACCATAAAACAATCGAGCTGATATAGTATACACTGGCCATATATAGTATACACTGGCCATATATACTTTTTAAAGATAAATAGAAATTATTAAGTACATTTAAATTACCTTCTTAGACACGTTTAAAAAATATGATGTTTTGCTATGGAGGGGCCTCTATGCAACCAGGGCCTTAAATCACTTTCGCTTAATTCGAATATAATATAACACTTTGATGAGATAGAATCAAAGAGATTGAGATGACGTTCCACAAAACCTCAAAAATGGAAACTTAGCATTAACTTTTTGATGATTTTCCCAGAATCCTGTGCTGCCTCCTTATTAAATTATGTTTTCATTGACCCCCTTCTTGCTCCCGATAATGTAATATCAGCAGACAACTGGAGGAATATTGCCTACTTCTTCTTGCCAATAAATTTTAGTTTATTAATTTCATTAACTCATTCATTGGGGGACCGTGCACAAAAAAACATTGAGCAAAAACAGAGCGAAGATGGTCGTACCGGATTCTAGCTTATCTATATCTAAAGACCCATGGAAACAAAATGGAAAATAATAAAAGGGACAATTTATCAAACATATACCTGGTTGTGCAAGCCATACAATATTCCCATCCCCTTTCACCCACGCTCGAGAATAACAAAAGATCAGATTTGATCAGACTAAAACATGAAATTCATCCAAACATTAAACGAAAACATTGAATTCATCCACACACAGAACAAAAACATTGAAGTCATCCACACATTGACTAGAACAATGGTTCCATCCGTACATTGACAAATGCTTTTGTATGAGTGTATTTGTTGAATGAATTAGAAAATTCCTAGACTTCGAGAGGGTGTTTTTTAAAGCTCAGTCTAAAATGGCTCCGTTCGATCGGCGAATGAAAAGTTCGATTATTGTAGGATATAGGAAATCGACACTGTTTGCGTCGGAGGCGTCATCTTCGCCACCGCAGGTGGGCGGGGCTCTCTATCCGGGAACTGCCACTGACCCCTGACGTCACCTTGCAGGATCGCAAACATGGCGGAGGTAAGAAAGTGAAGTAAATATTCGTTAAAAAAAAAAATAATAATAACAATTTTATTCTATGAAATAGTATGTCCAGTTCAATATACACATTTTGCGTCTATTGTAACTAAAATACACCACATCTAGATTGGGGTGTTTGCGATGCTTGATATTAGCATTTTCTTAAGACTACCATGTTTAGTAAACTTCGGATTTAGCTAACGTTAGCTACGCGAGCGCCGACGGAAGATAGCTGCGGCGTTAGCGACTTTGCAGTTTTGTTTCGAAACACTTTATTTTTCCCTATGATCCTCTCAAATAAGATTTATATCAGCAACCTATTTGGTTGGGATGATGTTGGTGTTGTGTTATAGTCGTTAAACGCGGGCTGTTGATTTTAAGCTTAACTTGGAAACGTTAGCCACATATATTATGGAATTAGCTTGTAACTTCGAGCGTTAGTAAACGTTAGCCAGTTAAGAGACGTCAATGTAACGGTTGCGAGCAGGCAGTACAATTTGAATCGAGGCGCTAAAGTTTAGTATTTCTGCCTAAGTTGACAATCGGCTTTTTTCTCTTGAACTGCGTCTTGAGCTTTGAGGGCACTGGGTCAGGCGCGCTTTTTGTGAACTCCCATTTCCGTCGCTTGGTAAAGAAGCGGACTGCAGAATACTGCTGTAGCAGTACAGAACGTAACGTCATACTGGCCCAGATACTTAACTAACGTTTCTCATTCTTCCGGTTTTTTTCCAGTCCTCCCTCGGGAATTCGAGCCCAGGTATTTAATGTTTTAGTTTCTTTGTACTCTATTGCTTTTCATGGATTTTACTCAATTTTGCAAGCGCTCAAGTAGAAGTAATGATTAATCTTAGCACCCGCAGGAAACACTAAAGTTTGGAAACTTTCCATTCGATTAAAAAATGACAACAAATTGTAGTTACTACAATTTATGTCACCTTATTCAAACTGTTTTTTTTTAATCATGAGTATTTTCTCTTGTAGGTTCTCTCACATGATGTTTTTAAAGATGGTGAAAAAATATTTTCATAAGTCATTTGAATATAAAGCCCATATATTCATTTATTAGTTTATGACAGATGATTTATTGGTAAGGCAAATTTGCTTTGTCAGAAATTCGTCTCTCAGTTTTTTATTTTTTTCAACAAGTTTTCAAATGGGTGCTCCCCAAATTATTTCACTCTAAAAATATAAATTGCCTACTTATTGATTCAAAGGATTATGTTGGATGAAAATAGAATATTTAAACATAAGTGGCCTTCTTTTATATTGAATTTTAATTCTTTATGAATAGACTTCTCAAATACACCCTTAATTCCAGCCTGTTAAAAAACCTTTTTAGATTGAATTAATTTTGCTCCGTGTTTTGCTTGTGCCTTTTTCAAGGAGGTTCAGCAGGGTCCGATGATCATGATTTTGACCCCTCAGCAGAAATGCTTGTCCACGACTTTGACGATGAACGTACACTAGAAGAAGAAGAGCTGTTGGAGGCAACGGATGAGGCCAATGCGAATGAGATAGAGGATCTGGCGCGTGTGAGTTCCAGGATTTCATCATATTTGATGTGCAATCCTTGCAGAAAAATTCAGTTTGTACCCCGCTATTTGTCTCTCTTTCAATAGGAGGGGGAGATGCCCATCCATGAGCTGTTGAATCTATATGGTTATGGTGGTAGTTCACCAGCAGATGAGGATGAAGAAGAGGAGGAAGAACCAGAAGAGGAAGATGATGAAGAAGAGGAGGATGACGAAGATGATCTCGACAATGATGAAAGCAGTAGAGGCACGGTTGAGCTGAAAAGAAATGAGGTATTTAGTTTTTAGGATCAGGACAGTGATATGGTTTCCTGAGATTAAACATTTTGACTTTTAACGTGGAATTTTGGTGGGCTCGGTTTCTGACGGTTTTGGACTGCGTGTTTTTCAGGGGAGTGGCAGTAAGAACTCATCAGCACAGGATGATGAGGGTCAAGCCACATCTGAGGGACGTACACGCTCAGTTCGGTCACTTGGTACAGCAGAACTTATACGTCCCCAGAAAATCAAGTACTTTGAAAGTATGTTCCATCCTCTTTGTTCTGTCTTGTTGAAAATAAGCTGCATATGGTTATCTGTATATTTCAAAATCATCAGAATTGTCTACAACTGTGAAAATGAGCAGGTTGAACAGATGATTTGTTTGCTAGGTAATGACGCAGAGGAGGAGTCCGATGAAGATGAGGATTACATTCCCTCTGAAGATTGGAAAAAGGTGTGTAAATCTTCAAACTGTTGCATTTGACTATTGTTGAAGAATAATTGGATTTATTCTGCATTAAACAATTGGTATGACCCAAATCTGAATTTTAAATTAAGATATTAATATATATAATATAGTTTTGGTCAACTGTGCATCGGACAACAGTCAACATCTGGCAAGCAGAAGGGCAGATAGTATGGCTGACCAAAGTGTGATTTTCTGTTGTGATTGACCAAATCACTGAAAATACAGGGTATCATTACTGTAGCAATGTTAGGTGAGATTAAATAACATTTAAAATGAGTAAAAGCAGTGAAAGTTGGAATGTCAGAATGTTTCTTCTCTTCGCTGGAAGTCAGAATGAGTTGATCACATTGTGGAGCCTTTATCCTGGTCAAACTACTCAGTACTCCCTGCCATCTGGAATCTGTTACTCGCAGCATAATTCACAACATAGTGTGCCTCTCTGGCATACATTTATGGTCAGTTGTCAGAAATTTAAGCTTGCCCAAAATACTGTTTTAATTATGCAATGATTCTAAGTCCTATGGGCGGTGGATCTGTGGCATAATTATATTTCAGAGGGTTAGAGGGCATTCTTTTATTTCTTATCTTCCTGCAACATTTTGACCTTAAGAGCTACATACGCTCTTTCAATACATTCATGACATCCCCCCACTGTTCTATCAAGCATTGTCTTCATAGACCTGTTACAGCCACTCAACACTTTTTGGACATTTTGAGCTAACACAGTCCAAAAAATCCTCAGTGAAAGTAGTTATCGAATAATAAGCATTGTCCAGTAGCATAAATAGAGCAAATCCAAAGGCACCAAGTTTTTCTTGATATTTTCAAACTGTTATGAATCTCATTCAAGACACGCTGGTGACAATTATTGTCAAATCTTGTCACGGAAACCAGACTTGGTTTTTCTTCTTGTTCACCTGGGAGACTTCTCTTAACTGAACAAGAAAATAGACTATGAACTGGATTACTGAGAACCTCCAATGGCACACATTAGTGACAACTGACAATTTTTATTGGGGTTCCATTCATTTTTTGATAGATCCCTTTAAAATGTTGCGCATTAGCAAATATCACACAGACATGGCACATAGGCACATTTTGGCATTGTAGTCTTGGAATGCAAGAATTGATTGAAAAAGTTCCTGGAACTTTATCAGCCTGCATGTGAATGTTCTACAGAATTTTAATCCTTTCCTCCTAAGCTTGACCTAGTTTCTATTGTGTTTTTTTTTGTTTGCCTCTTTTACAAGTCTGGCTTAGAGACTGACAATGTCTGTGGAAAATATAACTTCTTCGGAAGTAAATATATGCTAACCTGTGTAAATATACAGGGAATGCAAATATGATAAGTATCTTTGGTGACTGTTATCCAAAAAAAACATTTTTTTTGTTTGTTGGGTTCTAATAAAACAAATCTAAACAGAAAGTCAAATTAGTTTGAGTTTATGTCTCAAATTATAGTCATTCAGATAACTCAGCTTATCCATGATTGTATTTCAAACAGGAAATCATGGTTGGATCCATGTATCAGGCAGAAACTCCTGTTGGGCTGTGTAAATATAAAGATAATGAAAAAGGTAAGACACCCATGCTGTATTTAACCCATTAAAGTGTATAAACAATCAAAAAACAAACATTTGAGGACATGTATCAAATGACAAATGTTCCTTTGGATTTGTCCTGCAGTTTATGAGAATGACGACCAGCTATTGTGGAACCCAGACTGTCTTCCTGAAAGCAAAGTTGTGGAGTTCTTGACAGAGGCCTCAAGGCGAACCGGAGAGGAGAAGGGAGTTGATGCAATCCCAGAGGGATCCCATATCAAAGACAACGAGCAGGTCAGCAGCGTTGTTGTAGCTTCCTTGAATAAAACGGACTGACAGTAACACTGAGACTCAATGCAACTCTACTGGCTTCTCTAGAGACAGCACTAGCATTAAAAATGGAGGGAGCAATGACCAACTATAGCAGCTGAAATGTCTTTCTCACATTGCGGTTATTTCTGTTCAATATGTTGGGCTGTGGAGGAGCAGAAGGAAAGGGCTTTGTTTTTGTCAACTGAAACTTTGCTGAAGGATAGTTTTAGATATTGTATTCATGTTTTGAAAAAAAAGATGCCTCATGATCACATTTCCTCTTTCCCTTAATGCAGCGCACCAGAATGCTTTACATAAAGTATCCTTATGTTAATTCGCACTTAACTAACATGCAATTAACCGATCTCCTAGTACACAACTGAGTGAAGTTGCAAGTCTCAACGGAGAGATCTCTATAGTTAGTTTTAGTTTATCAACTAATATTAGTTACAAAGCAGTGGCTCTGGTTTACCAAGTAAAATACTGTGTATACCTAAAACAACATTTCATCTCCATCAGTAAATGTTTATCTGATGGAGGGTTATCCAGGATAAAGATTAGCCAATTTTAGTTTTTTTTTTTTTTTTTGGTGTAAACAGCAAAAAATATGCAATTTGAGATCCCATTGATATGATTTATGAAACCATGTTCTTAATTTGTTTCTTTGCAGGCATTATATGAACTTGTGAAATGTGACTTTGACATTGAGGAAGCTTTAAGAAGACTTAGGTTTAATGTAAAAGCAGCCAGAGGTAAGTGGTCTCAGTAAAAATATCTAGACTTTTCTGTCAAGCTTTCTTTGAAACAGTCCATTGTTCTATACTTTTGCATTAAAAGAAGTGTTAAAAATTAATGTAGCATATGAATTATTTTGTGTGCAGAGGAATTGTCTGTCTGGACTGAAGAAGAATGTAGAAACTTTGAACAAGGACTAAAGGCATATGGGAAAGACTTTCATTTGATACAGGCCAATAAGGTGAGAGATGTTTGAAAGCCAAATGTTGTCATTCACTTACACGCCGAATAATTTGATAAGCTGATATGTATGCTTCTTATGTATTGTGTGCTCAGGGTTGAAATCTGCCTGATTTGAACCTTGCAGCATCAGAAGACAAATCAAGTTTCAGTTATATAATCTCAACTCCAGTTTCTGTTGATCAAGCTACCTTTTAAATCCAAAACTAAAATTTGATTTGTCTCCTTCTCTGCATTGTACTGACTGAATCTGTTGAGATGATGGTAATAATGGTCATTTCATGTCTGCTGAATTAAATCTTTCAGGTGAGAACTAGGTCTGTAGGAGAATGTGTGGCCTTTTATTACATGTGGAAGAAGTCTGAGCGTTATGATTTCTTTGCACAGCAAACCAGACTTGGAAAAAGGAAATACAACCTTCATCCTGGTGTCACGTAAGTTTCATAGTTTTCTCTAAAAGCCAAAAAAACACACAGATACTAATGTGTTCATTGTAGTGAAGAGATTAAATCCCCTTTATGCTGATAACTGCTGGTTCCCTGAGATGCATGTGCAGACTGACAATATCTCCTCTGAATTTCACTGCTGATAATAAATCTTGTCTTTTATTCTGTGTTTAACTGTCAGTATTGACTCTGACAATGATGTTGAGGAAACTGACAGATTTCCTTTTTCAGGTTGATAGCTCATTATGTATCAGGTCATGAATATCTTGGCTCTTTTTGTAATTATATATATTCACATTAGACTATATTCATTGATTTGCCCAAATTCCAGTAATTTCTAAATGTCCCAGAATTCACTGGAGACACATTAGAATGCTTGAAAGGGCCTTATTTTTTTAAATTGCATTAATGCTTCACCTGTTGTAACTAGCAAAAAACAAGCTGCTTCTCCACAAACAGTCTCAGATTTTCCGCCTGACTTTGAGTGTGATGGCTGTGTGTGGCTGTGTCACCAGGGACTACATGGACAGGTTACTAGATGAGACAGAAAGTGCAGCATCAAGCAGGGCTGCATCACCGCCTCCCACCACATCCAGCAGCAGTGCAAGTCAGTCAGAGAGAGAAGACAGCAGCAGTCAGAATGGTGAGCTGAAGTACACGCACAAACACACACACGCACCCATCAAATTTTTGGTTGAGTTACACTTCTTCTGTTCTCAAAAGGTAACTTTTATTAATTGACAAGGAGGAAAAAAAAAGACTGCTGCATTGCATACTGTTAAAGTAATGTCAACTCACTGACTCATAATAACTCTAGAACGTAAAACTTAGGTCAAAGTTAGCTTTATTGTCAATCATTTAATGTCAAACCTTCTATGTGGACCAGTTCAAATGTCTGAAGGGAGTTTTCTGTCATCCTCTTGACAAATGAAGCAGCACCATGGGAATCTTGGAGCTTCTGGTTGCTGAGATTGATTTGTCATAACTTGGAGGGAACGTGAATGGAAATATTGTATTATACTTGGAAAATTACTTCACATTCTTGCCTTAAAACCCCTTAAAGGATTAGAGCGGTCGTCCTTTGAACCAAACAATCCTGGTTCGATTCCCAGTTCCTCCTAGCCTGTTGAAGTGTTGTTGAGCAAGACACTGAACCCCTAACTGCTCCCCTGGTGCTGTTCCCTAGCTGCCTCTGCTCATGGTGCATCCATAATGGGCTAAATGCAGTGGGTTCATTTCCCTGATGTTGTGCTCTATGTATAACTGTGACAATAAAGGCATTTCTTCTTCTAAAAATCCTTTTATTCTTTTTTTTTTGACAGGTATCACAGGCCATAATTCCAGCCACTCAGTAGAAAGTGCACAATCTGCCCTAGCAAACCAAGTCAAACCTGAGCCAGTCCAGACCAACGGTCCCTCTAACCCATCGGTAGAAGTTCCTCCGCCAACTTCAGACAATAACTCCAATGGTTGCAGCCACCCTTCTGTGCATGTTCTCGAGCAAAATGGTTCACTGGAGCCTTCCTTAGACCACAGAGACATGGGCGCAGCACATGACAAGCCAGCCAAGAAGTGCAGGATGGAGGTAGAGCCATTGACCCAAAGCGAGGTTGAACCCTCCAGAACGCAGGAGAACTGAAGGCTCCGGAGCTCTTCAAGGTGGACTCGTGTGAACATTGATTCCCTGCGTACCAGTGGGGAAGCAGGAGATGAAGATGAGCCTCTCAGTCCTCAAGTGTAGTGTCGTCTTAGAGCAAGGACTCAATGACTCACTCTGTACTAAGGTGAAAGGTTACTGAAAAAGAAACCTCAAAGAACACAGCCAACCAAACTGCAGCTGATCCTCCAGGAGGGGCAGTGTCTGTCTGTCCCGTCCCCTTGCCCCCTTCTCTCCCCCAGCTAACCATTTAGTGACTGCTTACAAAGCTTATCCTTCTACCCATAATTGTGATTCCCTTTTTGGAGACTGACTGACCAAATTTTGCCAAGCATCTTGTTTTGTTTCTTTTTCTATTTGTACTCAAAGAACAAAAAACTCCCATTAATATTTTTTTACGCAAGAGATATTTATATTTTTTAACAAAAAATATCTATGATGGGTATTTGCAGTTCAAGCCATTTGAACATTTGATGAAACCTTGGACAAGTTTTAAATGATACTGTGCTTAAGTTGTCAAAGAGGCAAAGTAGGCCAACACAGAATAAGTAAGGTGATGCTGACACTAGCTCACTTTAGTTGCACTTTGATTGTACATTTCTCTTGGTTACCGGTAGGGAGTGGTAATGAAACCCAGCAGAACGATGTTTTCACTCCTCACTTCCGAACTGGCTCTTGCTTGTCGCAGCCGCTTGTTTGTTCATGATAAATAAACCAATGGGTTCGTGCCCACAGGTTTGTTTGTGTAAAGCTGCTGACATCAGTGATGTCCTGTATTATAATTCATCGTTTAGAAGATCGCTGTATTTTTGGATTTTCATAGTCAGTGCTTTGCTCAACACTTTCTTTTTACTAGACAAAATGTTTGTGATTTTTAAGGTAAAGTTTGTATAGATTTCTTACATGCGTTTTATAACATGTCCGTTCATCTCTATTTTCTGGTCTTCCCTGTAAGCTGTGCTTTTCGATTGACATTTCACCTATGTTGCTCAGACATGTACGTTATTAAAAGTAGCCATTCCTTTTTCTCTTTACATCTGGCAGCAATTCTTGTTCCTGTGTGGTGTCGCTCTTTTTGAAAAGCTCATTGCAAGCTATGGTTTCATCTTTGAGTCAGCTGTTTGCCTCTGTTTGAGAAGCTTTGCACCTCGTCCCAACCATTATTTACTGGCTTTTCTCAGTAAGTAGCTTCAAACCGGTTCATTTCCAGACCTGGAAGAACAGACTGTTGTGGTACAGTAGCTGCTCAGTGTAACCCTCAACTGTTATAACTTACATTCACAAGTTAAGATAAGTTTGTCTTGAAAGGACATTGATCCATGTAGTCTTTTACTTTACCTTACCTTTTTGACAATGATTTCTTGTTTTTCTCTCTGTAAATGACAAGCTGAATAAAAATGAAGTGTATTCCAAGGCTGGCTACAAATGGAGTAACATTGGCAATATTTAATAAATGTGTTGATGAATTGATGAAAATTGCTCATTTTCAGTCAAACACAACTTGCAACACTTGCAAAATGACTCCATGTGAGGTGGGTGAAATGAAAATGGACCCACCGGAAAATGTGTAAACCTGGATGTGGTTCTTCTGTGAAGGGAAGCACCTCTGGTTTACTCCTTTTCTGTTTGATGAAAACGGACACTGGTTACAAAATAATTCAGGTGAACTTAATATAAAAAAATAAACTGAAGACAACATCCAGTAACAAAAAGTGAAGGTTATGATCAAAATTTTCTAACGTTTTCGCTCCTGTGTGAAGGTGATGTAGGAGTACGCCAGACTCCCAGCAATACTGTGGAGAAACAAAAAATAGAAAAAGATCTGTATCTGTTTGCATAAAGTCCCCATCCAGACAAAAGGGTATTTTTCTTAGTTCTGCTGTTAAAACCTTGCCCTTCACCGTGCAGGGTGATCTTTAACAGCAGCTTATCAAAGTGAAAAACTTTCAAGTCTTCTCTCCGAGTCAGGTTGAGTGCAGTGATCGTTCTTTAGATTGTCTTGATAGACCACATAGTTTCAGAGGAAAAACATTCGACTCACCTTATATTTAAGCCGACAAAGTTAGTCCAGCTGAATATGTAGTCTCCACCAAACACCATTCCAAGGTAGGTCACGACTATATTCTGCAGGATCACAGAGGCTGGTTTGTTGATGAAGATTGTCAGCAAACAAATGAGCAGGATTAATTTGAAATAACTTGCCTTAATGCAGCCCACAATGGAGGTGGTGAGTGCTGAGTTGTACTGCGTGCACAGCATGATGGAGTACATCAGAATGAAGCTGTTGGTTTCATAGGGAATTTGGGAAAAAAAAAAAAATTATATATATATATATATATATATATATATATAAATGGGATGGGTTCAGTCTTTAGGAAATTTGATTATTTGACATGATCCCAGTTAAAAAAAGGGAAGATGGTACCCTATGTGTATGCTGAGGGGAAACAGACATCTACTTGTGGATGATTTGATGATTTGGGAGCGGCTATCACAATGCATTGACTAACATTAATTATTAATTGTGCTAAGCTAACTAGTGGGGAGAGGGAGTCCACTTCCTCAAAATGCATGCAGAGCGGGGCATTCATCTTCCTCTTAACAAAATTATTTTAACATTTGTTTACCCCATGACACAGGAGAGGACAAACTGCATGACAAACAGCTTATTGGACCATCCATCATATTCCAGACCCTACACACAAACATAGACACACAAAATCTCAGAAAGCAGCGCGTCTTACTGCCATCACAATAAAGCAGTCAAGCATTTGTGTTCTAAAGTGTCGCTTACCATTTGCAAATCCCCCATGTAGAAAGCGTACGCAGCAGTGGGGAATATCATGATCAGAGAGTTGTAGTAAAGAAGTCCGTATTTGCCCAGATCCTGTGAGGAGAGCGGTAGGACACGATCAGTTTGTCACTATTGCACTGAGAAGGCTGATAAATGACTGATACCGAACATTACTGATATGTATTATAGTTCTTTCTGTAGCTGGTTGTGTAAAGGGAACCATATTGGTTGTCATATTGATTGAAAAAAAAGAAGAAAAAAAAATCATGGTGAACCGTAGAGGTGCTGGTAAACCCTGGCAATGTGGCCAATAAAAATAATCAGTTGCACACTTATTGTAAAAGCAATTAGCTTTTATTTTGATGAGAAACTTCTTGAAAAATGATGAGGAACCTCTTGGAAATATCCATTTTCATCCAGGAAAAAAAAAAATTGGGGGTGGGGGATGGGGCTATGAAAGCCTGCATCAGTTAACGGCAAGAAGAGCAGCTCACCTTCGAGTCCAGTTTCTGCTTCACGAAGGCCCCGCTGGCTGCCGTTAGGACATTGTTCACCATGATGAATGTGTAGCCTTCAAGGTCGAAAGCTAAATCGGCGCTTGGAGAAAAGAGACAATGTCAGAAAATGCAGTTTGAGAATGGAGAATCATTGCAAACAAATGTATGAGGCCTTCTCACCTGGCAGCAATAAAAGCACCGAGGATCATGGTGAACACTGACGTTTTAATCGACGTTGAAAAAGTCTTCCTGAGGAGAGCAGACAAGATGTTACGGAGCTGAGGATCTTTTTTTGCTGGTTCACAGTGTCTTTACATCAGAAGACAACTTACTTCAGGAGGAGTCCCTCAAACATCATGGTGAGAAGAACACTGAAACGCCGCAGAACTGTGAACATGGCTAAACTAGACGAGGAGGGAAAAAGGGATGTAATTTTGTGCTTTGTGCTAAAATAAGAGCGTCACAATGATGAAATGCTAAATCCGGGTCTAACTTGAGTCGCTGTGTTCCAAACAGTCCTGAAATCTGATTCCCGACGTAGAGGAGAGGTAGCGGGAACATCTGGATACATAGGATAGAATCTGAAGTTAATATGACTCCGTTCCATCCCACAACATCTCTACTTCTCTGGTTTTTGCGCAAGCGGTTGCACACCCTCACCTTCCGTGGTGTACTCAGGTCCATATCTGGAAAGGAGATGATGCCCAACATTTTCCCGAGTCTCAAAACTACGATCGTAGCCAGCATCTGTAGTGGGGTACACAGGATGCGCACAGTAGAACAACCGCTTCACAGGGAGGAGAAGTGAAATGATCATTTGGGTGCCTTACCTGGCCGATTCCGACGCATGTTGAGGATGGGAATCTGCGACAAGATCAAGAGAATTATCATTTATGACATGGGAACAACGCTGAATAAAACTGTCTCCTGTATTTCCTTCCCCCAGCGGCACGTAGAAGCTCAACAGTAGTATTCGGGTATTTTCCGGCAATCATTTAAATAAGTCCGCAGGGGTTGATCCAACACGGACTCTGTTTGAAGTTAATATTTGTAAAGAAAAGGGTGAGCCTTTGGAAGCACTAGAACTAATGCTGGTGTGTGTGTTTGTGTAGGGGGAGTAGAAGCAACAGGGAGACGTTAGGCTTGAAGGATTTTTTCTCATGGATTTTTTCCCCCTCTTTATTTGTTGTAAGTTAGAAAGACATTTATTGTTCTTTTGCGAACATAGTGGTAACTTAGCAGATTTCTAGTGTATTTCTTTTAGTGTTTGTTTGCTTAGGGGATGTTTTACTGCTTTGGATCTTGCAGCCAGATGGTGTACAGGGAGTTTTGTTATCAAACGAATACACGCAGAAACAACAAAAAAAAACAAACAACAAATCTTAACAGGTAAACGCTACTTCCCATCACGTAACATCATGAGGCGTTTCAACGCGTAAAACGTACTTTGACCGTTTGGTCGTGCAACCTAGCCAAGTGCCTCACCTGTAGCTGCTCAAGACGCTTTTGTTGACGACGACGATGAGGAATGAGCTTACTCCGTAAAATAACGCGGCTGAAAGTCTCACGAATACCGTGGGCTCTTCGCCTGACCAGGACGGTTTGCTTTCGACGGACGCGCCCACGCGTGTCTTCGTGTTTCCGGGATCGCGTCGCCGCTCACGCAGGTCTGCCATCAGTCAGGGGAAAGCGGGCTCACGAAATGCCATTCGCTCAAGTTCCGAGGGGAAACCTACGCGCGCTTCTGCACATGCGCACAAAATTGACAGTTTTTTTTTTTTTTGTAAGCGACAGCGGACATGGGAGGAAGGGAAGTATTTGATTCCACGAAGCTCTTCGAAGTTTCAGGATTTATTTGCATTTTTTGTACATTTTTAAAATGACCTCAAAAGTCCATTACACGTGAAAGGAATCTTAGAGGTTAGTTTTAAATATCAGCTTAGACTTGACAAAACACTTTCTCCAAAACCGTTGCTGGGAATTATTTTTGAATTACACAAACAACTTGAAGCTACTAATTTACCAGGTTACATTTACAAGGTAACTTGGCTCTAATTAGTAGAATAGCAGGGTGACTGAACTGCGCCTCAAACCAAACGATTAAAAAGGACTTGGGTCAGTTTTGAATTTGCATCAACCTGTCTCGACTTTACTGAGGTTTTGAAGTTTTTCTTTTTTTTCTCTTTTCTTTTCTGATATTTATAAAAAAGCAGAGTGTATGAAAAATTAACATCCAACCCTTCACGGGTCTTCCAGACCATTACAATATCTATGTTTCAACTGAGATCAGTGATGAACAGTAAACACAGTATAATTTCTAGATTTCTTTTTTTAAATGCGAATAACTGTGGTACAGTTTTACCATCTACATCCCAATCACTTTTCCCCACCATTAATCTACATGAGATTGACTACCACAATTGAGTTAAAAAAAAAACAAACTACGTACTAAAATATTTTAAAAGCTACTATTTAAAACATTAAATAAATAAGCAACTACTACTTATGACTGGCACAAACTGCATCTTATGCTCTTCCAGATTGTGAGTATATATAGTTAGATATTTTCAGCCATAGTCCAGCCCTACTGTAAAACACAACCTTGTTTACTTCAAAAACAAGAGTCCACAGCTCATCTCTTCACATTTTTTAAAATCACAGTATTGATTTAAAACAACCCAACAGCCATTGGGAGAATACATGTAACACCTCTAAAGCGATTTATTAGAACAGGGATGTTTGCAGAAAGTTTTACCGTCATGTGGCTCAAACAGTCCTACAAGAAACAAAAAACAACAAAAAACAAAAAACTGTTTCAGCCGTCTGTGTCAGTGCGTCACCAGTAAGTCTATGCCGAGTACAGCATGTAAAGCTTTAAATTCACTTCGTGATGCTACTTGCAGCCCCCCCCCCCCCCCCCCCCCCCCCCCCCCCCCCCCCCCCCCCCCCCCCCCCCCCCCTCTTACAAAAAAAAATCCCCCCAA
>CAAKHD010012505.1:248680-266615 GCA_901007705.1 Fistularia tabacaria | reverse complement strand
CAAAAAACAAAAAACTGTTTCAGCCGTCTGTGTCAGTGCGTCACCAGTAAGTCTATGCCGAGTACAGCATGTAAAGCTTTAAATTCACTTCGTGATGCTACTTGCAGCCCCCCCCCCCGTCCCTCCCTCCCACCCACCCACCAAGACCCCTAGCCGACTTCATTCAAATAAAATGCTCCCTGGAAATACTGACACAGGTGGCTAAAAGCTCCATTATTTTACATTACATTCTGTAGCTCTTGATTGTTCCACAATGACAGCAGACATTTCTTTCAGAAAAATTATGCATTTGTGTTGCTGTACTGATAAAAGTAAGGGAAAAAAAAAAGTGGGATACGGTAGGGTTGGATAGTCTTTTGAAGACTGGTGCTGATAAAACCAAGCGCTTTGACCTGACCGATATTACCGATACTCTAAAAAGCAAGATATGTCCTGCCTTGCTTTCTCCTAGATTTTAATGCTCACTTCTTAAAAAAAAAAACACAAACAAAAAAAAACAGTATGGTCTACTTTACCCGAGAAACTATTTTTTAAAATGGCAAGTCTGGAGCAGAAGAATACTTGAATGTAAATAACTAGCGGTCAAATCCACGCATTCAGTCCCACACCACACACACACGCGCACACACACACACACAAACACAGACACTCCCCAACTCTCATACACATCCTGTCCAAAATAATACATTTTCTCAGTGGTCCTGAAGTAACAAGTAGTATAGCCTGTATGAGCTAAGAGGACCAGCCTAAGGATATACATTGGGCCCTGGGACACCCTGAACACATAGGAAGGTACATCTGGGTCAGGGGATACAAAGCATTACTAAATCACTGGTCCACCAAATGAAGGCAAGCTATCAGAGGGAGGATAAAGGAAGAGGCGTTTACCCTCGCTGCACAACAAGCAGAAAAATACCAAGCTTTAGTGGGACGCATTGTTTGCCTGGTTACCTATCTGGAAATTGTGCCTTGCAAAACGGAGGGGTTGTCCGGATAGGCGTAATTACACTTTAATGCACGTTAAGCCATACTTCAAATATCTAATAAAGTATGATGTAATGTAGTGCTACCACCTCAGTGTGTATTACGAGGGAGAGCGGAAAAACACTCCAATAGAAAGTCTTTTCTAAAATAACTCCCATCACACTGAGCAGAAGTCATTAGGAAAGAGCACGAAAGCTGCGGGGGGGAAGGGGAAAGAACCACACTTGAAATATAGTTGCAGAAATGCATGGAACTCAAGCAGCATGGTAAAGAAAAAAAAGAATGAAGTATGCATAATCTCTGGAAAAAAAAAAAGATAGAAGTATGAAAACATCCCTGCTTTCATGTCCTAAATACAAAACTTCAGTGTAACAAGAGGTCCTTTTTCCACCTTTTTTGTCTTTTGTTCTCCTTTAAAACAGGTAAAATTTGAGTCCTCTGGTGGGGTGAGTGGCATGGGTTGAAAGTCTTATTGTCATTAAAATCTTTTTTTTGTTGTTGTTGTTGTTGTTGTTGTTTTCTTATATACTTGAAGATGTGGTAAGCATGCAAGCCTCGTAGAGGGGGGAGGGGCCCGGAAGGGCTGATGGATGGGCTGATGGTGGAAAAGGAGCCTTTAGGCCAGAGCTGGGAAGGCCTCAGGATCATCCACGTTGGGGACTGACACACCACTAGCCTGGAAGGAAAACGATACCAGAAGCAAAGGGTGAGGAATCTATTAAACTAAACTGACAGCAGAAAGGAAGGAAGAACAAGAACAGCATTCAAGATTGACACAATAGCAGAATGTTTGTCACCTGACCTCCAGCTGCTGTAAAAACAGGCTTAGGATGAGATTTTTTTTCCTTCGTCTATATCGAAATCTGCATCTTTAGAAAAATGACTGCATATGTTCATATAACGGGTCATTTTTGCATGTTCTGACAGCTTTTGACAACTTTAAAAAATACCTAAGATTTTTAATCTCCAGCAAATATATAGTTTTCAGTCAAATCCCCATCAGATTCAATTAAATGTGACTACCAAGGAACCAAAGAGCAACATTTTGAATGGTTCAAATCATAAAAAAAACAAAGAAAAAAAATCTATACATTAGTAATGTGTAATGGTACAGAGACTGATGTCAGTAGTTGCACTACTGATTAGGTCTTTAATTATTAGAAAAATCTCAATACGCAACAAAACTATCTCTGGCGAGCAATACCTCTTCTACATGACTCACAATCACACTAGTACCAAAGGCAAGAAACCTTCAACAACTACTTGTCTCAGACTCCTGTGCTGTAGGTTTCTATAATCGACATGTTGTTCAATAATCGACATGTTGTTCATTTTGTCGCGGAACTTGATGAAGGTCACCAGTGCGAAATGTGTTTGTATGACATCGCTGGAATAAATTGTTGAAATGAGAGTCAACTTTGTTGTGTAAATTCTACCCAGCTTAAAACAAAGTTGTCAAGAGATTCTTTGAAAACAAGTTTGAGACAAAGTCAATACACCAGTGAAATCCCATGTGTTCTTGTATTCTAGAATAGTTGTTAGCAGGAACTAAATCCTTAATTACGGACCACCACCTCACCACTGACAGGAGGTCAGTGTGTATTAAGCATTGCGAAGCATGCCGTCATTGGGCCTCTGTGTTCAACAGCAGGTTTTCCAAGCCAGTTGTTTTAGGCTTAGCTTCTGTTCAGAGTCAGTCCACTAGATCTATTGTGAGGAAACAAAACCTTTGTTGTTGGGTGCAGTGTTACCTTTTCGGACCGTCCTCCCCCACGCGCTGTCCTGTTGCCTCCCCCGCCACGGCCTCCCCGACCACCGCGAGCGCCCCCACGCCCACGACCAGGACGTCCAAGGTCTCCAAAGTTAATTTCCAGCTGGGATGTGATGTCGTTGGCTGGTTTGCGGAAGTGGTGTTCGGCAGAGTCATCAGCGTTGCCCTGCTGAGAACAACACCTGTTAAAAATGTGACTTGAGTGAAGAACGGCGTTTATTATTCCATTTATGCATATCGCTTTGCATTTAGACCCTGTTTCCACTAAAACGACCACCCTCCTTATTTTCTACAGCTTTACAATATCCATTTATTATAGAGAACAGCTTGTTTAGGAAATAAATGTACTTTTGCAGTGAGAAATGCAGGCACCTTGTGGTACAGACTTTGTGAATCTGCTTCCGTTTCAGCAGCATCAATCAAAGCACCAACAGGCCTCTGAAAATTAAAGACATCATGTTGATATTACTCATTTCCATCACTCTCATTTCAGAAAATGAAGTACTTTTTGGTCTGGCAGATTATGATAAGTTTTGCAATATGAGGCATGCAGCATGTGCTCCACAGTCAATAGAATATTTGTAGGTTTGAAGCATGAGTGACAACCCTTAATTGTTCTAAACAACTGGCTTGATATGTTAAGAGACCCCGAACAGGACAAGTCCTTGCACTTGAATTTTTTTAACATGGGTGAGTTAGATGAAGGCAGAGGTATCAAATGGGTAAACTAAATCTGCCAGTGTCTGTTTAAATTTCAGTAAACCTTCAGTTTATCAGCAATTGCTACACTCGGTTTACATCTTTGATACATCTGAGACCGAATTATTAATCCGAAAGGAAGCACGGTAAAGTCTGGCATTAGATGATTCTGTTCATCGATTCTTACATCTTCACTCTTAGACTTGTGCAGCACGTATCCTTTCTTCCACTGGCTGTCGGCTCCCTCGTTGGGCTTGCGGATGTTGAACTCCACCTTGGTGCGCTCCTTGTCCTGCATGGCCTTCCACTCATCCAAAGTCATCTCTCTGGGGCCTTCATTTTTGACTTCTTCGACCTCATTCTCCCTGGAAATCATGTACACAACAATGGGGGAACTTAAACCTCAATAACTGCCAATCCTCTTAGTTCTATACATTCTCTTTAATCCTGAGGCCAAAAGGCCAGACCATGTTTATCCCATTTACTCTAAATGGCTGTGACGAAAATGCAAAGGCAAGATAAGCTATTTGTGCCTTCAATCAACAACTGATGATGTAGATATGTTTTGAAAGGATGCCAGGTCTTAAGCATTCAGAAGTGTGTCTGCGGAGGTTCTCAGTCATCCAGGTCGTGGTGAATTCTTGTCGAAATCTTCCGTCGGGGCAGCTGGACTTTCTTCACTTGAAGACGTTACACCCTTCATCCGAGAGGCTTCTTCAGTTCTGAACTGAAGGAGCCTCTCTGACGAGGGGTGTTCGACAAGAATTCAGAAGTGTGTTACTAGCTAAATAAAGGTGACTCAGAGTTCAAAGTATTTAAACAAGGAAAATGGACACAAAGCGTGCTTTCCAAATCAGAAATGTGGCTTTTTTATTTTTCAATATTTAAATACCAAAATCAGTAGGTAAATGATTCAGTGATTTCATTCATTTTTGATAATTTCTTTACAAATTGGACAATTCTTTTGAGAAATCTTTCAAAATATGAATTACTAAGATAAGGCGGGAAGTTTCTCATTAAAATATACAACACACAAATGTGACAAGAAAAAGACAGCAATAACACAATTCTGGGAAAGAAAAAATTCCAATAAATATCTTTACCAAAAGAAATTTAAAAAATGGACACGTATGCACACACACACACACACACACACACACACACACACACACACACACACACACACACACACACACACACACACACACACACACACACACACACACACACCAGGTTGTAGGACATTCCTTGATGCAGTTATCTTATATAACGCTGGCAAAAATATGCAATTTCAGAAATAACTCTTAGACGAGCCTTGGTTTTAACAGGTTGCCTGACCTCTTGATGGAGTGTGATTTCTCTATGAAGCAGCTAACCATCTGCTAAAAAACGAAATGAACACTTACTTGTTCTCAGAGCCAGCAGGTGCATGTTCCTCTCCCTCTGTGGTCGTCTCGGGAGCAGGAGTCTGTTCGGCCTCACTGCAAACACAAGGCACACTGTCACAACTTGGCAGACTGTTTTTTCAGGCGTTTTTTAAATAAATAGGCTTATTAATTTGAGGCTGAGTAAAATGTTACTGAATTGGTACCGAAAAATGTCAAGGAAACAGTCACCTAAATTTTGGTCTTTTTTCCTTACTGTAAAAAAAACGTTTTTGAGCAAATTAAACTATTTTGTAAAAACAACCTGTTTAACCCATCATGGATGAACCATGAGCAGTTGGCAGCTATCTAGCGGCGCCAGGGGAGCGTTTAGGGGTGTCTTGTCTTGAGTGTCTTGCTCAACAACATGTTGACTGGCTCGGAGGAGCTGGTAATCGAACCAGGAAAGTTCGGTTCCAAAAAACGATCACTCTAACCCCCTGCGCCATGCCGCCACATAAGAACAGTTCGATGAACCAATCTTTTTGCTGGATATTAAAAGTTAAAGGACACATTGTAGTTGCAACTAACAAAAAAGTATCAAATAATAAACAGTTGTCACCGAAAAAGATTATTTCCCCTGCTCACTGTTGCTGTGGTGAAACTTATATTAAAAAATGGTTTTAGGATCAATTTCATAACAAGTTTACCTCAGAACGGCATGCAAAGCCATTAAGAGTGAGAAGTTTTTGCACATTAACCCCCCCCCCCCCCAGCATAAAAACTTTGAAAATCTCTGTTAACTGTCAACATTAACATGAATTCACTCAAATGAGCAGAAAATATGAAGCAATGATTTTTTGGCTCAGCAAGACATGAGCCTCAAAACAATCTGGTTTAGAGAAGTAGGCCGTATGTCTGGCCTTGAAATCCCCACCTCACTTCATCCTTCACGTTGCCCCAGTTGTGAGAGCCACTGCCACCACGCTTATCCTCATTTTTCTGATTGCTGAATCCAACAGAAAGAACACATTCTCACAAAGCAGTCAAAAAGTCAGCGAGGCTGTGTCATGAACTGAGTTCTCCCTGAGCCCACAGGGTGTTAAGGGTGTTTAAAGCGAAGCAGACATAAATTCACTCCATCACAGAAAATAGCTATTCAAGTGTTGATGCCCCAGTGGGGATGTTGACTCACGATTTCTCGTTGCTGCTATGTCTGTCAAAGTCTCGTTTCCCACGGGAGTCAAAGCCGTCACCTCTGCCCATGCCCCGTCCTCTTCCACCACGCCCACCCCGGCTGCCACCACGCCCTCTTGGGGGCCTGTCTCCAGAAGGCCTGATGGACAAAAATACACCAATTTGATGAGAAATATGTAATCAAATTTTTTGAGGATAATTTCCCTGCAATATTCAGATGATTTTTCTGGAGTTGTGGGTAACACTCTGTGATCTCTAAGTGGATTCTAGCAAAATTATTCATGTTTTTTTTCCCCTCATTTAGAAAACAAAAAAGGGAGCATTTTGCAAATATAAGAAACAGATTTCCTTATTTCAAGGCCTGATGGACAAAAAACCACAATCTGAGTACCACAATCATATCAGAGGTGAGATGAACACCTATGTGACAGAACTTGTATGATTCTTAAGTATGATACTTAATATCGAACACAAACAAAGATGTCAAAGAGAGCTTTTAATACAGATGGCTGCACTGTGATGTTACACTTTAAGTGGGCAATCAATAGCTGCCAACGCTTGCTGACTGCTCGCACACCCACAATGATGGCGCGATAGCAAGCGGACGGCCTTGGGCTTCTCGCGTGTTTCAATATGCTCTCTGTCATTCAGGACAGCCACTCACTTGTCTGCAGAGAACTCTCCGCCTCCCTCCGGCTTGTCCTCGGCAGGCTTCTCAAAGCGGCGCTCACGAGGAGGTCTCCGGTCCGGCCTTTTGTCCCCGGGTCGACCCTCGCTCTGCCCGCCCTGATGCTGGGAACCAGGCTGGCCCTGCTGGTCCGGCCTTCGGCCCACCCGCCTGATGCCTGTCAGTCACAGCAGCAGGTGCACACCGGTCATAACAAGCAGGCTGTGGCGGTGACTTGTTTCCTGGATCAGGAGCATGTTTGTCAACACTATGATTCACAGCAAGTTTCTCAAGGCAGCATGTTAACATACCCTGACTGGTCTTCTGTAGTCTCACCTCTCCCGTTAAGAGCTTTAACAAAAGCAACCACTGCCTCTTAGACTCATTCCATTACCCATTAGCGGTGAATCGATTCGCGACTGTTAAAACAAACCAACACATCAACTAGTGGCATCTCATTGTAACACTGTACTGAGTAACTGCATAGTTTCTCAGGCTCTCATTGAAGGTCCCGCTGCAGCTGCGCAGCCGGAGCGCCGAGCATCATCCCGCTAGCCCGCGGTGCGCCTCCCCGCACGGATGCTACCGAAAACCTATTCTGCGACACGGGCGCTCCGATCCGCGGCGTTTCGCCGCTGGACCGGAGAACTCCGTCTCCGGTTCTAGTGTCAAGCTAGCTTCTTTCCGTGGAGCTATATTAGCCTGTCCTTCAGTAACGGGACAGGGTCCGTGTTGACCTCGCTCCGTGTCGCCCGGAGCAGCATCAGCTAGCCGAGCTAACAGGACCCACACATGACAGTTGACACAAATGAAAAATACACACAACGCCTCGCTGCGCGTCCAACGGCGGAGCCGGCGAAACGTTTACCGTCTTTCTTGAGCTGAACCGGAGGCTGAGACTCCTCCTTCTTGTCGAGCAGCGGGTTCTTTCTGTCCTTCTGTGACTCCTTCTTCGGCTGCTTGGCGGCTTGCGCTGCGGTCTTGGTGGAGCCAGCGGCGGCCCCCTCCTTCTTCTTGTTCTCGGCGGCTTTCAGGATCTCGGACGGGTCGGACTCATCGTCCAATAACTGGTCGAACCGGTTGGTTACGACACAGCCGAAGCCTTCCTGCAGGTGTCCGGGCATGATGGCGCCCCTTCAGCGGGATTCACCTCCGATTCTACGAGGCTTGATGCGAACAATTCGCTGGATGCTGCCACAAGATGGCTGGGAGAGCTGCCCCTTCTCTTCCGGTGCGAACACCATCCGGGACATCGCGCCGCGCGCACCAATCTGAACGCACGGCGCCCGCAATGTTTTTATTGACATTATGTAATGATGTTCTCTCATGTCCTCTGAGAATAATCCGGTTTTAATTTCTCAGGAGAAAACGTCACATGCAAGGAATGCTGGCTAGTGGTTGTTATTCCAAATGAGGTCCCCTTCCAGCAGAACATGGAGAGTTTTGCATGTTTTTCTTCGAAGGACTTGAGCCCCAGCTCAGAATATACACAATGCATGAATGTATGTGTTTTAATATGAACCAACACCTAGTGCACACAGCAGCAGATGCTACTCAGATTAAGAGGGATTTTTCAGTTTATAAAAAGCAACAAATGGTGTGTGTTTTGGCTGATGGAGACTTGCCCTAGTAACAGCTGGTGGAAACACAGCTGTGTGTTTGTCCTCAGGGACATCAGGTCCAAACTCTTTCATGTAAGTGCTGACTTGTGTTTTTTTTTTTTTTTTTTCTGGGATGTGTTTGGTGTAAAATCAGGCCTATAGGCAGATGTTTAATAGAAACACAGCAGAGACGTTTGCCCAATTCGACTTTACTGTACTGGCTTTTACTTGTTTTTTGATGGAGTTCATCAGTAAATAAAGCACACAGGTAAAAGTCAGTTTGTTTTTTTAATTCAATTATACTGGCAATGACAACATGACAGGCAGGATTACTGTCCTCTGAAACGTATTTAGTTTTTGTATTATTTGTACTGCAAACTGAAGCTTCATAGTTTGCCCTACAGAGCATGGTTACACAATATCACTTTTTAGCATCTGTTCACTTCAGTTATTGACAATGTATTTAAAGACAGTTCTCTTGATGTCACACATGTATCCGATCAGGTAAACGTTTATATTTTTAGTTTTTTACATGACGCTGATGGAGGTGAAGACAGAAAATCATCCTCAACTCTTAAAACAGCACCGAATAGCTGTATTATTGCAAACCACAATGAATCAGAACTCTTATCAGTGAAATTCTGAGCTGATTATCATACACAAAAGTTGTTTCTAAACCAAGAAGAAATGTTAATACCAACAAGGCATAGTAGGAGGCTTAAATGCATGCTCCAATTCATACATGTCACTTCAAACTTTCAAACTTTTTGTTTTGAATCAGAATAAAGTTCAATGAAGAGACTGTTGCAGAAGATAAAAAAACTGAGTATGTTGTAAACCCAAGTAAATATTTTATGTATTTAATCCAAGCAAGCTCCATCTTTGGGAAAGATGGCTCATGGCTTGAGAAAACTGGGGATCTAAACAATGTCATGTAAGAAACCAGTTGTTGAAGTAACATGACACAGGTATCTATAATTTAAAAGACAGTGGCAACAGGTGACACTCCTTGTTACGGAGTTCATGGGTCTTTTGTGAGTTTAAAATCCAAAAATCAGCTCACTTCAGGACACAAATGGATTTATTTTCACATTTTTATTGCTATGGATGCTGATGAGATCCGAATTAAAAGTCCCATTCCTAATTGATGTCTTTTAATACTTTTGTGTCGTATTTGAAAGTGAGGAATGTTGAAATACATGGGTATTTTCTTGCTAACGTTTACAGTATTTAATGGTTTCCTGGGCGGCAATTTAAAAAAAAAAAGTTCATCATTTCCTTGCAGAGATTTAAATATATTAAGGTAGTTTCCTTCTGTTTGTGAGAGTTTCAAAATTTATTTTTGATCTTAAGTAAAATGATAGTCATTTTCATGATACTGAACACAAGTTAATTGGCTCAAAAATACAATCAATAAATGACTGCAATTGCAAAAAAAAGTTTTTTAAAATGTCATTGACACTTATTATAGAGCACTGACTATATAAAGTCACTCCTGTAAGGTAAACAATAAAAATTATTGATATATTCTTTCCCAAGTCAGTTATTCATAAACTCACATCAAATGTAGATTCAGTCTTAAGTACATTGTCACTTCATCACAAACTCCACTACAGTGTGGTGATTTTTTAAATAATATTTATACAACAACAAAACAATGGTAAACATCAGGCAGCAGTCAAAAATCAGCAAACCATGCCGCCTGCAACTGTGATGTTGAGGTGTCTACACAAAGTCTGTTGGAAAGTCTTAAACTAATAACTAAGATCAGAACTCATCTGGAATAAAATTTGTTCAGTGGGTCAAACACGAAAACACTTGAATTCAGTGAAAGAATCCTGCATACATGTTCAATTTCAATATATTCAACATAAACAGGCAGCACAAATACCTAACACTTTCTTAGTGCAATATTTCTCTTTGTATAATTGTTTCTGATTTGATATTACCTCACACCCCAGGGTTCCCACTCTTCCGGAGAGAACACTTTCCAGTACTTATTCTGGGGCAATTTAATTTAAAATGAATGAAAAATTAATAAATTCTAGTCTGTGAATATGCTGAGAGGGCTGCCTTTAGCTGTCCTAACCAATAATTACTTGATAAAAATTGTTTTTGTTAGCAACCGCCATTTTTCCAACTATGCTTCAAAATCTGGTACAAAAAACACTTTGCTTGTGACTACATACTATTTTCTAGCTAGCTTTTTAAAATAGCAACTGATATGATTATGTTTGAATTTAAATGCTAATTTTACGCCTCTCAAAAGAAACATGCTTATTAACATGTTTTCAGGACATCCCAATATTTTCAAGATATCTAATTTTTCCATGTAGTTTCCAAGACTAGTGGGAACACGGGACCAGTGACGACTTGATAAAACTTACAGTCGTCACCTTGAATGAGGTAGAAATATGGTCCCACAAATGTCACCCAGTAAACAATTCAGTCACATTATAACAGGCAAGCACAAAATATATATATATATATATATATATATATATATATATATATATATATATAATATATTTATATATAAACTGATCATGTTCTTCAGAAACTTCAACTCTATGTCATTGAGATACTGATTCTAAACTTCTTTATCACAACTTTTCTCTTTTAGTTTTCTTCTGACTGCTTTCTCAAGTTCAATTAGTTTCTCATAAAGCTCCTCCGATGTTCCTTCATCAATGTCCATCTGGAACAGAAACATAAACACGCAATTTGAATTAGTTTTTCAAGAAAAATAAGGAAAATTAGCAGATATCATGAAGATGAAGAATTTCTAAACCAATTACTTGGCATTCGAGAAGCAAATGGCTAATGTAATAAAATTTCTTTCTTGTGAATTACCTGACGAGATTTAGTGTAGTTTGCCCCAAGACCTGAGGTTAAACTGTGGTACTTAGCTCTTGGATCCAGAGACTGTGGTGTCTGAAGGAACAGCCAGTGCTGTGAAAGGCCGGAAATCACAAGCGTGAGTGCTTTGAATGCACAAATATAAATCATCTAAGATTTTTTGTTTCTAATAAACATAAGCAAGATATGATGATAACATACCAGTGATTCTGCCCCGTTGTACGGTGTGAGCGTGAACGTGTTGGTGAAGATTCTAATCTGAAAGAACACAAAAACGCCCAAAATAGAACAAATTACAAGGATCAGCTTTTAAATGAAAGTTAAAATAAAGTAACTCACCAACCACATGATTGGCATGATGAGAGTCCAGAAGAAGGGTGGGAGGATACCGTAGGTCAGATTGGTCATCACCATTCCTGGGCACGTGACAGACGAGAAAAGCCCCTGGAAAAAAATTGAAGTTTTTGTTTAATTCAAAAAAATGTTCTAACTACACAGTATTGTAAGTGCAAAATTAGAGCTATATTGTACTTTACTCTACAATTCCCTTCTATTCCATCATTTCCAGCTGTGATTTTGTGACCAGCCACATTACTATCTGGAAACTAGCAGGTAAACATTTCGCAAGATATTCAGGCTCACATTGTTCATGTCTGCTCGATGTGCAATAGGTGTTACTCAATAAACCTTGGCCATAACACATTTATAAAGGTCATACAATATCTTGTGTTTTTTTGCTAAAAGTCACGCTTTACACCTTATCCAACCTTCGGCTTGGATTTTTTTGGCGGTAATCTTGACCTTGTATAAAAAAATAGTAGTGAAAGGAAATACTATTTGACATTTTTACCCCACTAACAGGCTGAGAGTAATCTAAAAGGGGGACACCATACACAATTGTGAGGGTAACATTGGTCAATGTTACTCTGATGATAAAAAAAATAAATAAATAAATAATATATAAATATCACAGCAGTCAGAAGGCCACTTTAAATTATTGTTGCATAGTATATATGAATATTACAGTATACTTATTAATGTATAAGGTTTTAGTAATTTCTTGCGAATGTTCAGTTTCACACAAGTTCATGTCATGCTGATTTTACAATGATTTTTGAGGAAATGAAGGAGCATTGGCTGGAGGAATATGGGCGTTTAGGAATAAAAATGACTAAAGTAGCCCTAAATTCCAAACAAACATTCTCTAAAATAAGCCAATTAAATCACGCAGCTGTAATGATGACATTTACATATTTACAATAAAAGACTAAAGCAAAGTGACATTCTTCGATAGAGTGGAATCTTTGAATAAGGCTTGCAATTCTTGATTCAGTACTGTGTGTAACAGACACACCTGGCTGTTTTTATGTCTGTTGAGCGCCAGACTGAGCAGATCTGAGGCGTACTTGGATGAGCTGTAGGGCTCCATCCCATTTGTGTGCTGGATGTCTTCAATGCTGAAGGCAGAACGGCGGGCATTACTAGAGGAGGTCCACACTACACGTGAGGTGTGGTCTGCTTGACACAGGAGAGGTTCCAGCTCCTGGATCTACCGGAGAGACACCAGGCAAAGATCGTTCAGGGTGAAATACATAGAATATTTCCTTAATTCCAACTGAATTTCTGGAAGAAGTCACAATATTTATTACTCTATGTTTAAGATCACCAACTACTGACATATCTATTTCTGTCATATCGATTATGCTATTTTAAACTGTACAACCCAGAAGGCAATATTGATATGACTTAGATTATAGTCACAGATTTGATAACTTTAATTGAATGTTTAATAAAACTTGATCTTCCTCTTAAATGATCTACCTTGGATCAAACTGTCAGCTGCTTGTGTGAACTGCAAATTTAGAAGGATGTTGTTGGTCAGTGCAGATTTTCACAAGCAGGAGGAACAGTGGAGGCTGTACAAAGACTGCTTCTTTCTCGGTTAGAACATTCAGGGATGCCGAGGCTCAAACCTCGTGAGTAGATCCTAATAACATTTGCTGGTGGTCTACCGATGAGATTTGATTGGCCCAACTTAATCAACAATATATGTGTCTTTGGTTAAGTGTGGAGCACTAAACAATACATTATCTCTTCCTATCTGGCATCAGGACTTGCTTGAGACTCTATGGAACTTTGACTTGCTTGTAATGTCTCTGACTCAGGATCTGAATTTAAAACACTCCATTAGATCATGTCAAACAATGACTTGGTCTAACCCCAGGTACCAAGTACTTGCCTCAGAACATCATTCACCAATCATTTTGTTGTATCATTAAATTACGGGATAAACAATGTACAACAGAAAAGGCATCTAAATGTCATGACATCAATTAAGAGTCGATGTGTTTGCAGCATGACGTACCAGCAGGAAATGACCAAAGAGGTTGGTGGCAAAAACTTCCTGCAGGCCATCAGAGTTGAGGCAGTCCTGCTGAGTTAGGAGGCCCTCTGCTGTTGCAAACATGTTTATGACATTCCTGTATGGAGAACCAGATACATGCTGCAGTCTTCTAGTTTCGCTCAAATGTTAATGACCACAATCTAAATAATGACCAGGAGGCTTACCTGGAAAACAGACCCTTAAAAAATGCTTTGATGTCCACGTGTGGATTGGGCATGATTCCAGCATTCAGATACAAAAAGTCGATTCTGCTGTACCTGCGGAGAAAGTAATGTTTATCAAAGATCATCCAGTCTCAAATTAGTTTCATGTTTGTAAATGAATATTTCCTCATTTCTTCACTACATTGCACTTTAGACTTTGTATTTTGTATAATGTCCTGTTGTCCAGTTGTTGTTTTCATTAACGTCAGTACGAGATGTAATGTAAAGCGGAGCAAAAGTCCTTCTATGTACGAACAACCTGGCCATTACACCTGGTTCTGATATTTAACACTGAATTGAAATGACAAAAACTACTAATATGCATATAAAAAAAGCAATATATATGCATGAAATTACCTAAAAATTAGCGGTAGACCATCTAAAGATCATTAATAAGGAACCTAAAAGGGTGGTTCACAACTACTTCTCTGTAGGGGATATACTTTGTGAATTTTCACATTTTAGCAGATAAGTCCTATTTAACAGCGTCATGTTGAATGAGCATCCAAAGTCTCTCACCTGGACTTAATTTCCTGAGCAGCAGTGAGGACTGACTGCACCGAGCCTACATCAAGGCACAGTAGGTCAATATGGGCACTGGTGTGGGATACAAGGAGGGCAGCACGGGCCGCCTGGGCCCGCTGCATGTTCCTGCATGCCAGACACAGTCGAAGCTGAATATCCGCAGCAAGAAGCCTTTCACACAGTGCCAGGCCGATGCCACTGCAGACAGAGACAGATGGCAGATAAACGCAGTAGCTGGTGGAATTGTTGTACGGTAAATTAAAACGTTAAGGCAGATTAAAGCTCCTGCAACACAGTCTACTAACTACCGATGAGTTTTTAATTCAGAATTAGAAGAAAAACTTTAAAAGTCATATAAAATATGCTACATATCTTTGAAAATATTACAGTAAATATTTAGACACAGATGTACGATTTATTTGCACATAACATTGTCCTATAAGCAATACTTTGTTAATTGTTCTATAAAAAGGTAAGGATATTTTTTATTGCTACACAATACTTATCTACAGTATTTTCTATTAGGCATTCAATTTGAACAGTAATGTGGTGTTTGTAATGCTGGGAACACATCTGAAAATAAAGGAATCTCGGTGAGATTGAAGGTAGACTTTAATTTGTTTAACAAAAATATTGTCATTTAGGAATTTTGGCCGATTAGTTTAATACTTGGTGAATCTTCTATCATGGAAGATGTCCCCAGTGACCCTCCCCTTTTCAGAAACTATGCCAGGTCTTAAAAAGCATCCAGGCTAACCTGCTGCATGTTTGAGAGCTTATCCTTTCAATAACAGAAAAACATGCTCTATGAGAATGGGATCGCCATATCTGACAGACGATGCTTCAGATAACGACCTCTACTTCAATTCTCCTTACCTCTATTATCCCATCGTCTATGTGCAAGTTCATGAGACTTTTGTGTGTGCGAGTGCCCAGCAGAGACTATTTCATATTTTTCCTAATCTGACTTTGCTGTGTCTCAACATGGGTTCGGTCCAAGTTGTAAAAAATGTATTTACATTCTTCACTCGTCAGAAGAAGTCTACTTAAACCTATCCATTAAATGCACTGACACGCCATTCGACCTCATACTGACACTCTCGTGGGCAGCTTATTAATAATGGAAAGCACACAGGATCTTTAACCTGATCATTTTTTCATGAAAATGTGGTAAACGACGTCAACAGGTGACACAGAGGTAACTTCATCCACAAACATGTAATTAAATGAACACTGTGACCCAAGTTCGTCGGGAGTCGCTTTAAACTGGGCGTAACTTTAAACTTTAGTGTGTAGTTTAACACCTCGGAATAATTCCAACCCCGGTCTCGGTCGACTTACCTGTTAGCGCCGGTTACAATGACAACTTTCTCCATGTCCGAAACGAGTTCACGCAGGTTTTCTTCTCAAAAAGGCCAAAAAAGAAGAGTTTCAACGTTGTTTTTGAGGAGCCGTCAACGTAGAACGGGCAACCCCATCGTCCGATCCCGGGAAAACGCGCTAGCCTATGCACTGACAGGTATGTGGTGTGATTGGATGTCAGCAAACCAGCGACCAATCAGGTTTAACTACGGAGAGCGAAAGGGCTCAGAAGAAGCAAATAGCGCAACGATTTAATATAAGACTTTCCGTGGTGTGGATTTGTGAAACAAATCAAAATATAAAGTATCAAACGAAACCAGTTATATCTATTATTTATTTTCAATAATTTCTGGTTTGAAACGGAATTTGTCTCAGGTCTACTTTAATAATATAAGTTTATTTCGGTAAAACAGCTTAAATATTGTTTATGAAAAGAGGCTGCAGAGTAAAGCAAATTCATATCGGGAAAAGGCTTGTCATCATAATAAAAAGTACAGAAAAAAAGATAAAACAACGATTAAAAAAGATCACATAACCCTAAAAACAGTCCCTAAATGTGCAAATGGATTAGATATGGACTTCACATAGAAATTTCAACCATGATCCAAGAATTATCACAAAGTTCTCTATAAATAAACAGAGTAAGAAATAAAAGAAATCAATATATACATTGATGTGTTAATATGATATGATAATAGTGCTCCTTGAAATGACATCTACAAAATAAGGCTATGCTGAATTTATGGGCCTTCTTGACATATCCTATTATTTACAGCACCATTTTCACATGAGAGCTCACAACAAATGTATAATCTTTGATGAGTTGATTCTGGCTCCACAATCATTCAGAGAAAAATCCTGACCAAGGGGAAAAATGGGACAGTGCATGACAGAGAGGAATTATATGTCTCATCTGCTACGCCAGACTCTCCATCAGCTGTCTGTGTATTTCCTGAAAGCTTGGCCTCTGTTTGGCATTTCTCCTCCAACAGCTCAGCATCAGCTCATTGTACACTCTGTCAGGACAGCAGCGAGGTTTTGGCAGGTAGACCTGAAAACAGAAATAAATTAGGAGAGCCAACGGGCAGTCATGTACAAATAAGACTGATTTCCACAAAGACTCACCTGCTTGCCATGGTCCCTGAAGAATTCCCCTGTATTTTCAATTACTTGTTCATCAGAAAGCTGTGAGTAGGGCTGCTGCTCACACAGTGTCAAGATCTCCCACAGAGTCACTCCAAATGCCCACACATCACTGGCCATGGTGAACTTACCCTGGATCCAATGTGACAGATTACATAATGCTGTTAACTTTTTTTTTTAAACATCAAGTCAAAGTATGCATAGAGAATACAGAGAAATCTGTGATATGATTTGCAGTATTCAACATCCATATTGAGAGATCTCCAACCCATGAAGATAGTTTTCTCTAAATTAGTTAATTTGTGATCCCTCAGAAGGTCCTAACGTGTCCAAAAAATTGACTCTTGTTTCAACAGACCAGGGGGCTGCTTGAAAACAGGCTTTGTTAGTTATTTCCTGATCTTAAAAAACGTCAAACTAATAATAAAAAATGATGAATAACAAACAGATTTATTCCTGTTAATTTTTTTGCTATTGTTATTCCTTTTATAGTTTCGGATATTCATATTGTACTGTAGCTGGTTCATTTTTCCACACCATCAAATTATATGTGAGTATAACAAAGCTTTTAGGCTGTAGTTTTCACGTCAACATCGATTTCGTCCCTACCTAAATCAAAATATATAATATACTAAGTGACAGGAGGAATAATAGGATGATGGGAAATTCAATGGACCTTTTTATCTTAGAGATCTAAGGAAACACTGACAGGCCCACCATCATTCACTCTGCAGGGATCATTTTTTTTGAGAAATAACAAAATGACATTCAACCATCCTTCATGTTATTGATTGCACCTTTCCTGGACAATCTCAATCCTTGGTGTGAAAAGGGTGTATCAAGTACAAACATGTGTGAACCAGCAGGGCAAAATAGAGCCCGACTGTTATTGGATTTTTTTGCGGGTGATACCCGCATAAAATCTTTTGGAGTACAAAAAGTCTGGTAAAATATCACATTAAGTCAAATATGTTATTTAACATTAAAAGTTAAAGTGCGTAGTATGCGATATATCTCGAATAGTGTGGTACTGATTACATGTACATGTGTACACACACACACACACACACACACACACACACACACACACACACACACACACACACACACACACACACACACACACATATGTATATGGATATAGAGGAAAGGAAGA
>CAAKHD010012505.1:156002-248660 GCA_901007705.1 Fistularia tabacaria | reverse complement strand
AGATATAGCACAAAATGTGTGATTGACACCAAATCCATGTGTACACACACACACACACACACACACACACACACACACACACACACACACACACACACACACACACACACACATATGTATATGGATATAGATGGAAAGGAAGAGAAGAGGATACAGAGCATAAGTTTAGATGGAGGGTGCTGATTTGCTGTGGCAACAGCGAAGGCAAATGCGGAAAGGAAAAGAAGAAGATAAATGGAAAGGAAAACTGGGTTGAAGAATGTTAAAGTCATCATCACCATACCTGCCTTATTTAATATATGTATAAAATATATTATCTCTAAATATTTGAATGGATATAACATTATAATGAAAGGCTGATGTGAGCACATAAAATTTCTTAAATTGTGTAATGTTTGATTAAAAAAAGTAAGTGTATTCTTCATTGTTTCTTTCCTGGACTAAAATAGTGCAGTCTTTTAGACATCTGCAGCTAATTCTAAGACACAAGTAATGTTGAAATATAAATATTTCTTTTATAAGAACAGGGTTTAACTGCTCGACAAATGCCTTGGTTCCTCAGGTTACCTACCAGCAGGATGCTCTCCCATGACATCCAGCGGATAGGCAGGACAGCACGGCCTTGGATTCGGTAATAATCCCCGCGGTACAAGTTGCGACTCATGCCAAAATCTGCTATCTTTATAGTGTAGTTTTTACCCACCAAACAGTTGCGGGTGGCCAGATCACGGTGGACAAAGTTGAGAGAGGACAAGTACTTCATACCAGATGCTATTTGCATTGCCATTCCTACCAGTTTACTGTAACTGAAGAGGAGAAATAGAATCAAAAAATGTAGAATAAATTCCATGGATACTTTTTGGCTTTATACTCAATCATACCGGTATATGATTAACACGAGTTTACCGTACCTGACCATGCACTTGTCCCCTTTCTCCTCTGCATTCTCCTCTTCATTCTTCCTTAGCCTGAGATTGCAAAGGAACTGGTTCAGGTCTCCATTCTCCATGTACTCTGTGATCATACACAGAGGGTCTGTGTCCACACACACAGCCAGCAGCCGCACAATGTTGGGGTCTCTCAGACGAGACATGATTCGGATCTCCTTGAGGAAATCATTCCTATGGCACAGTAGAACACAAAATGGCAAGTCACTGAATTATGTAGTATTACTATTGTCATATTTATAGAATCATATACACTGTATGACAGGTGGACACCTGTCTTTCAACTCTGATTTAAAAAGCATGCCTTCACCTTGCATTTTTGTTGGCATCTTCTCGCAGAGTTTTAACAGCCACAAGCAATGGTGACTCATTGTTTTCTTCTAGAGATAAATCCTCATCCAAGAAGTCCTTCATCCCCTCTGCCTCACACAAATGCACCTGTTAAAAATCATCATCTGTGCATCATCTTCTTTACAGCATCTGCCACCTTCTATTGAAAATGGCCATATGAGTTGAATCAGAATATCAAAGACTGCTTGTTAAATCCCAAAACAGTATCACTAAACAAAAGAGCTGTACTTACTTCACCAAACTGGCCCTCTCCTAGTTTCTCCTTGAAGGTGAGCTTGTCTCGGGGGAACTCTCTCATGGATGAATCGCTGCCAGCAAAGAGATTCATGTTGACAGCTGTAATGGAGAAGGTGCCAGTGTCTGAGGACTCCTGCAGACTGATAATGTCTGCCTCGGCGTAGTGGGGGGCGCTGTCTGAGCTGCTAGCTGCATGGGCTCTGGAGGAGGTGGTGGGTCCTGATGTGGACCAGACACATTAACACTCATGGCACCGGCCACAGCAACAGACATCCACCTTGCATTATTCGATGTGTTATGCTTGCGCCACCTCACCCAGGTGTTCTGTGGACTGAGCAAACTCAGGCAGTCTCCGGATGAAGCGCGAGGGCTCCTGGTAGTCGGAGCAGAGGGGGAAGATTCTCTCATAGGTGGAGTTGGAGGTTGAGCAGCTCTCAGTGGACAGAGACGAATGGCGGAAAGAGAAGGCCTGAGTCTGCACTGCAAGACGAGCTGTGAGTTCATCATCGAGCAAGCGGCGGGAGGCCTGTTTAATCAAGTTTAGATATCCATTTAGATACCAGTCAGTTCATTCTTAGGTTAAAAATGGTTGATCTAGAGCCATAAAGCCTGAACCACTGATAGGGAAGAAAACTGATAAGCGATGATAGAGTTGTAACAAACTGAAATATTGATAACAACATATATGTTATCGGTAGTCACATTTAATATGTTAAGTTTGTGACTAATTTTTAATAGCTACTTTCACAGAAGGACACTGACGTTATTTTGATGTTATCATTTGGCTGATTGTAGGATCGGATATCACTGTCACAATGTAAAATACAAACAATTTGATTTGCTGACAACTGAGAGTGATATTGCACTGATGAATCAATATCCACACAACTTGAAATTCTAAATTAAATCACAATTGTTCCAGCAAATAAGTAAATATAATTTTACGTTTTGTTGATATTTATTCCAAAGTGTTGACCTCAATGTTATTTTTATTCACACTGCAATGCATTGTCATACAAACAATTAACTGACATTTAATGTGCTGATTTAACTATGGCTCAAATGTCAATTAAGCTGGAAATATATATGATCTATAAACGTATTTGGGGAATTTGAAGAATGAGTGAATGAACTTTGAACTTTAATTATGATAGATTTTGCCAATGACAATTATCATCTCAATAGATACAGAATATCAGCAGATTAATTGTTATCCCATAATCAACTGTAACTTTTGCTCCAAAATCCAGTGCTATTTGGGGTGTGATTAAAATGAATTAGCATTCTTATGAAGGCTACAAACAAGGAAAGACATTCCTTCGCACCTTCTCAAGCATTTTTTGCCAGACCTGCCGCCACAAGATGATGACTATTATGGTCAGAAGGATGGCAATTATAGCCACCAAGCAGCCAATCAGGATTCTGGTATTGCTATCATCCACCTTATGAGTAGGATCCTCCCCTGAAGAAAAATGAAAAAAAAAAAAAAAATGTGTGGAGTTAAGATGGATTTAATTTGATCCATAACAGCTCGAGTAACAGCTTAAGTTCTTATCATATCCTTAAATAATGGCTTTCTGTCTAATCCCTCTCATGTTTCACTGTGAGCTCGGGCAGACTTCAATTGTCAGGATTCCAAATGCTGTCAACAGGGGGCGCTGTGCGATCAATCTTTTCAACCAAGCAGCACCTGCACAGTAAGACTGATACACACGCTACAAAGATCTGTAACGGCAATTAAAATCCAATTAGAAATAATGAAATAATGATTTTTTTTTAACATGTAATAGAAAATTCATGAGTTTCATCCTCAAATTATTACTGTTTAGTTTTACCACATCTCACAGTCATATTTCAAATTAGCACAGTCTGTCTTCCCCTTTGCTTTGCCTAATAGTTTCTCTATTCAGACTAGAAATTATGTTGAGACCCAAGCCCAGGAGGCTCAGCCACTGACCTGGCAATGTATTTGTCGGATGTCCGTGTTTGCGGGGAGTCAGGGATGTGTTGTAAACTGCCGAGCCTGAAAGGAGGACACAAAGATGCAGTGATGCATCTCGGCTCAGTAGAGAGGCCGGACAAGATGCATCTAACCAGGCCAGCCGACATGCATGCAAACATTTTTCTGGAAAGTCAGATGTGAGGCTCTGACATCTCATACTGTTTACCTGACTGGAAGGCTACTTCGCTGAACAACATCCAAAGGTCACTAAAGTGGAACCTGCATTTGATAGTTGTGGCTGTGCGGTCTCCCAGCGGGACCGTGATGAAACGGGCGTTCTGGCTCACGCGGTCAACAGTAGGCTTGAAGGACACTGGGTCTGCCTCCCAGTCTGATCCAGACCGAAAGTAACAGGTGGCCTGTCTGAACATCCTCACTCCTCGACTGAACATGTTGTTACAGTGAACCTATGCATATGATAGGAAGTATATATATGCATCCGTGATCAAAGGAATAAATATGAATACTGCAAAATGTGCAGAAGCAGGTCTTTCATCACTGAAGCTGCAGAACATTTTCCCATCTCTCTATTATCTCTGGCTGCACTGACAAATTGGTTGATTATACATAGAGGAGTGATTTTTCACACTGTAAAGATATTTTTGAATGATTTTACACATTTTTATCACCCAATAAAATTTGGAGCAACTATACATATAGGAGCTTGCCTGGCACTTTACAACTCACAGCTCAGCACTTTGTTGTCATCAGTTACATCAATAATCTGTTCTGCGAAATAATCTCCCTGTGCTGACTTCTCACCTTCATGGAGGTGAAATTCCGGACATGGTCAAACTCAAAGGTCATTTCCACATAACCTTTAGGGAAGGTCCGGTTGCTCCAGCCTACATAGTCATATCCAGGCCACATGCCGTAGATGTGACTGTGGAGGAAATCATCCAGACCCCAAGTCCCATCAGTCAGCTGGCCGAGCCCCTTCGTCAGTCTGATAGAATGACGGAAAGCACAAGCAGTGATTGCTTTTGCAGCCCAAAGAAATAAACCTCTGAAATTAGGAAAATGTTCTTTCAATATTTCATGAAGAAGCGTAAACCAGACTTCTCAGCTGATGCTCCATCATACACAGAGTCGTTAAAGTAGACATCCAGGCCCCTGTAGATCATTTGGTGTCCATCTGGGATGCTATAAGTCATCAGACCATCTAAAAAGGAGAGGAAAAGTAGACAATTCTTTTGTCTACCAAATTCCCATGTTTGCATTTTATCAGAAACGTGGTTCGCGCTGGAGGATGAATCAGGTAATTATTGTTACAGAGCCGTGACTAACCCAGCCATTCACAGCCGTAGAGCTCCACTCTCATGCAAACGATCATAGAATGGTCTGTCACCGGCATGAAGCGCACAAAACGAGCTATAATGGGAGGCTCAAGATCTTTAAGGACCACGTCATAAGCATTCCGGTTCCCCTCGATAACCTGTTGGAGAGGAGGGAGATAATTGTGAAAAAAATCATAGTGATAATCAAGCAGTAATCCATATAGTAGTGGCTGGGACATGGTGTTCAGTATTTGATTCAGACTAAAAAATACACTCAAAACCAAAATTTTCCATGATAGAATAAGAAAAAGAAAAACACATGATAACAATATTAACAGTACATTGTATCTATAAAAATAGGACTTATGTATTTTATTATTAATTAAAAGGTTTTCAGAGGGAAAACCATGTGTCCTCTGGTCTATGCATTGTGTTTTCAGCTTTTGCATGAAAAAAACACCACAAACAGAAAACACAACACACACACAAACACACACACACACACACAAATACATATATAAATATATATATAGTGTTGCTTGTTCTTGCACGATGCCCAATAGACATTAATAAAAACACTGAATTGATTTTCCAGCTCTGAAGTGACCGGAGTAATAATATATCTTCATGTGGACAGACATCATATTTCTTTGTGTAATGTGTTTTGACATCAGTCATTAGTTTTATGTTTTATGATATTCATTGTGTTGGTGCAATGTTGACTGTTTACTGTTGATTTTTTAATTTAGTGCCTTGCGACAAAATCTACTGCATGGTTCCTTGAGTGAATATCTTATTGGCATATTTCAAATTTTGCTTCATTATTTTTTACGCGCTCCAGGCACATTGTTGTTATTGTTGGAAATATGGCACTTTTTATAGTATTTAGTGTTACATTTAAATTTCTTCATGTTCATGTACTGTACACAAAGTGCTGCCATGCCAAGGCTGCATCACGGTTGGAGAATCTCAGACAAATACCATGCAAATATATACACACACACACACACACACACACACACACACACACACACACACACGGAATACGGATCTGTTCAATTAATGAATTTGTCTATGAGGAGGAACGATTATATAACTATAACTATAGCTGCAACAAAATAAATAAATAAACATGTACACACAAATATATATACATTTATATATTCCAAATAATGGCATGTTTACATTACTCTACAATTGAAGTGGACATGAACACAGATCTTTTGCATCTATCTATCCATTTGTCAATGAAGAGGACCAATGATATTTATCAGTATTTGCTCACCTGCCTTCCTTTCCTGTCATGCCAGCCTACCCAGTTGCTACCGTCGCGGCTGTATTTGATCCTGTATCTCTGTGCAAACTCATTCCCCATTCCGTCAGCATGGCGACCTTGAGTGCCCACCAGCGTGATGAAGTGCAGCGAGCGCAAGTCCACCTGGAGATATTCTTTGAGCCCGTCAGGCTCTGACAGTATGTCAGGGCACCAGGCCCCGTCCCCGTCGCCGTTGTCAAAGTCCAGCCTGAAAAGCAGAAAATGTATAAATGTGGGGATTCGAACAGACAAAGGAAGAGGAAAAAAATAGGACAGTTCAAAGGAAGTGGTATTAAACATTCATGGAATGAAAGGATTAGAAGGAAGATTAAAATTATTGTAACTTGAAAAAGAAACACACTATCAGGAACACTTTTGAGTGTTTTGCTCAAGTTCTATTGAAAAGTAAAGTATAGTCAGACGTGCCTTCCGAATTTGGCAGCAGTTGACTCGGACCATTGGCTGGAAGCAGAGATGTCCTCATCCTGAATTTGTCCCCCGGTCATTCCCAGAGGGTAGCGGCACATTTCTACCAACACATTCACCTCAGTTCAGTTTGATGCCGTAAACACAATTCAACAAGAACAACAAGTTGACTGGAAAACTGGTGCAGTGCAGGTGAAAATAATATATGCTCCATATATACACACACACACACTGATGGCACATGCACACTGGTATTTCCTTATGTACACCGGATGATACACTGTGGTGCATCATAGAGCATCAGGAAGGCAACGGCTAGTATTTCATGAATTGATATTGGAAAATATGTCAGTATTAATAACCTCGATATGGTTTCACGATTAAAGTACATCTCTTACTAAGTCAAGTCATTAAATTTTAGTAACTTTGATCAAAAATGTTTAATTCTCTGCACAGTTGAGCCTTTCATTTTTTTATGCTTACTCCCTAAAGTTCATTCCCTTCAATCATTTAAAGCTTCTCGCACTCCACCATATAGTTATGCCCCTTTAACTCAAGAATTTCTCCATGATAATCAAAATTTACAAGTACGATTAAGTCATAAAGGACAAATATGCCACATAATAGCAAACCATAATGCACCTCTCAGAATTTATTTCAAACCCTCAGTCTGACCATTTGAAATTACAGTGATCATAAATTCAAAAACATTCAAGTTAGAATGTAAAACATTCCTATAGCGTAAGAACAGACACAGGATATAAAAACAGCTGTGTAACCAAGTGTTCAGCCTATAGGATAGTATACATCAATCCAACAAATTCAGAATTGTAAAAATGCAAAAAAAAGAAAAGATCCAGAATTTTATATATTTCCAAAGCACAACCTGTTGTTTTTTTTTGGAAACTGATTGCTAGTTAATGTTTCTTTTTCTTATAACTTAGTCTCACTGTTCCATGACCAGGACGAAAACCGCACTGCTCCTCCTGAATCTGAGGTTCCAACGTTACACGGGTGGTTCGGTTCCTATATGACCGGTGTCGGAGCTTGGTCCTAATTGCCGGTTGTAAGCTGCACTTGTTTCTGGTAAGAGATTCTGTTCATAACTTTTATGGACAGAATTTCTAGGCGCAGCCAGGGCGTCGAGAGGATCTGGTTCGGTGGACCATGTGGCTCGGTAGAGGGAAGTCTGAAGCTCCCTGCTCCGGCTGCTGCCCCCACGGCCCGACTTTGGATAAGCGGCAGAAGATGGATGGGTGGATGGATGGATAACTTATTCCCTCATCTTAAATTTCCTACTATGAGGCACTGTCATACCATGACAAATTCCTGTGTACATTGTACATATTCAATTAAAGGGATTCTGATTCTGATATAATGTGTTGATCACAATTAGCTCAAATGGAAATAATGGTGTTTATGTTTTACACAAATGACTCTGAATGGACATAACATAACATAATGTTTGCTTTCTACGTAAACCTATTAGTTTCGGTAATAATGGACTTTACCTGCCTCTCGTATTTTAAACGCGGCTCATATGAATTTGGAAATGTTAAAATTCTGCAATTCCAAATGCCTCACGAGGTTTTTTTATTTTATGTATTTACAAGTGTTGTTGAGTGTTGAGTGGTCAGGGCGCGTCCCCCCCCCGCCCTCCCCAAGACTCCTTCCTGCAGCCCTGCGTGGCCTCTAAAGCCAAACAGAGGCATCACTGTTTAGGTGCCAGTGTCAGGAAAACCAGTGGGCTGCTCTTCAGTTTTCTTCATTTTTCAAAAGTTCTACCGCAGCCTCGTGAGACATGTTTTTTTTAACTATGTGATGACCGGGCATCTGCTGGACACATGGCTAAATCTGATGTGTCTAGAACCCTTGTCATAATCTTCAGATGATAAAGCAAACAGGAATCTTACATTTTAATCTTAGAGATTCACCTTGCAATTAAGGGACGTCTGTGTTTTATTCACCTTCCCGCGCTAATGTTTGATATGTACTTAGGAGAACGGCAGGACAGACAATCCTTTTACTGTGAAAATATTCAAAAGCGGGGCAATGTCCAGTATGTGTGGCTGTGTGTTACACCTACAAGTACACTTACAAATTTTCATACCCTTTTTTTCCCTTCACTGAATGCCCCCTGCTTGTGAAAGGTCTGCCTGTTCTTAGGATATTTGCTGCCTGACCATAGGGTAAACCACACACACACACACACACACACACACACACACACACACACACACACACACACACACACACACACACACACACACACACACACACACACACACACACACACACACACACACACACACACACACACACACACACACAGCATTCTTGTATTCTAAGCCCACCCACCAAAAAGTGCTTTCCTTCTCCATCTTGTCATCATATCTATCCCCCAGGAGTATGAAAAAGTTATTTTGAGCTCACACTTGACATGTACACACTCACTGGCTCCATCTCACACAAAGCCAACTCATTCTATCACCGATTGCTGGGCCCCGTGCATGGAGAGAACCCTCCCCGAACCGATACGGTCTACCTGGTGTATCTACCTGGGTTGACTTGAGCTCCGACTGCAGCGACCACAAGGACAAAGACAACTTGGTGCTTTACGTGTTGAGCCTCCATGACCTCTGTTGCTTCTCAAGGAGCTGCCCATCTGTATCAACTGAGGAGGTCAGAGTTAAGTGGCAGACATGGGCTATCACGGCCTGACGCTTCCCCATATCTCCTGGCATCTGGAGTTTAGACAAAAACTGTTGTGAAAGTAAGAACCTGTTGTCCAGTTAAGATTCGGAAGAGTAAACGCACACACAATCCTACTTGCCGCCTGTGTCTCCCACCACAAAACCTGCAGTCGGACAGTTGTCATTCTATTTTGCTTGTAAAAAAAGCTTTAAAATGTAAGACACATGAATGTTGAAAACACTAGATATAGAACATTTGCACTATTAATGTTAACAAAGTGAAGTCATATTCACACAATAAGCCTCCTGTGGATCAATTTTATATAGTAATAGTTTACTTGAATGACTTTCGGGTGTGATGAATACTTTACTGTCAACACATTTGTAATAAATGTAATTTAACTAAATTCCACAAAAAGAGAAGTCTCTCCCTTGTACACATGCTTGTATTTACCTGCACTCTATCTTTCTCAAACTGACTTGGGACTAATAAAATACAAGCCGTGTGCAGTAGAAGTAATAGATAAGAGAAACGTGGATCAGACTTACTTCTGCAAGATTTAGTTGTTTCTCTGTGACCCCATCTGTCACAATGAATATTCCTCATCTGCTGTGGGTTGATGTCCTGGCATTGCAAGTCACTGACCCTGTCCCTGGGAGGACCTCTTGGGCTGTAAAAGTGAGAGGGGGAGAGAAAGAGTGAAGGAGAGAGAGAGAGAGAGAGAGAGAGAGAGAGAAAGAGAGAGAGAGAGAGAGAGAGAGGAAACACAGGCTGATGTAAGAGCTTTTCCGGCTTGTGGAAAGAAACAGAGAAAATAACACACTTTGGGATTTTGAGGTGAGGCCGAAATCCCAGAATTCCACCTGATCTGCCAATGGTTTCAATTATGGCCCACAGAGCAGCATCTGGCAGTCTTTTCTAAGCGCTACAGACAAAAACAGTGCAGTGCCTTTTCTGGGAGAACCTGCTAATTACCATAGGAGACGGGATGCTTTGTTAAAATAAAAAGAGGAAAAAAAACCCAATCACGAGATACCAACAAATTGCGTCACGGCGGGGATTAAAAGTGAAGTAGCAGAAGGAGCCAGACACTTCTAATAAATCAGAAGCTTTAGGAAGAGCTAAACTTAGGAATTTAAACCCCATGTTTCCAATTCTGGTAATACCCTTTAAGCTGGACTATTGAGACCTCTTCATATTTTAAGGAATCACTCCAGATGGTACACAGCGACTGAAACGTTTTAGTGTGTGTTCTTCCATTCGATTCATGCCACAGACAAGACCGGCAGGCATTCAGCGGATTGGCACCGGAAAGCATATAAAACCACAATACTCCGTTTTTTTGTGCTTTTTACCTCTTTTTAGTACTTAGTACTTGTATTTGAATTAGATAAAAAAAGACCAAAATCTTATTTGTGGTCGTAATGCATTGATTCTAATCTCATGCAATATATCCTGTTTAAGACCCATTTATCAAAATTAACTGTGTGCTAAACTTGTGAAATAAACTCTACCGATGACCCACACTCTCCTCGGGATCAAGGTGAGCTCATACTCCAATGGCATCAGCTATTCCTATCTGATACTAATACATTTAAGTCATTTAGAAAAATAAAGCTTTATTCTCCCTACACAGTTTTCAGCTATTGCAGCAGTGACATAAATACCCATGAAAAGCTTCTTCCAGGATGTTTTGTGAGAAACCCTCAAAAAACTGAGGGAAATATAATAGCTAGGGGAAAAAAAGATCTGAATAAAATGACAGACTCAGAGAAGCCTTCCATTTCAGTGCTTATTTGAGATTACACTTCTCATACATGACTGTAATTCTGCCTTAAAATCTCAACAGTGAAACCTTTTTTTTTCTCTCCAAGCCATTAATAGAGATAACAATAAAGGCATGTTGTGTTAGTTACATTTATTTCATGGAACCAGATAAGGAAATACAATTATTGGGTTCCTCGCTGTGGTTTGGATAAAAAGATATACAGTTGAAATGGAGCTGACAGTGGTTTGCTTTCAGTTTGCTTGACAGACAGAGGGAGAGAGAAAAAACAGCCCTGGATCTGTTCAATGACAAAAAGAATTAAAAATACACCCGATACTGCATTTGCAGATCCTAAAAACACTTTAAAAGGTGTTGTTGGGCTAATTTTGTTCCATACAAGCGACTGTTAATCTAATCCACAGATGAAAAGAAAGTTGAATGCAAGTTTCATTAATGATTGATTTGGAAAAAAAGGGAATCTATGTATGTCAGCGGGAGGAGAATAGAACATGACTCATAACACTGTTGTCATGGATACTTGACGCACAGACTCACACACGTTTTATAGCTGGACATGATTGTTATCCACAGTATCTTCTAAAAAAAGGGGTGGAATTAAGGGTGTTTGCACATCTGATGATGATTAATGATTAAAACCTGAGGATGTCAGGGATTATTCTCTATTTTCGATTTCAATCAATGATTTATATCTTCTTTTGCTGCTGTAGAATCTGCAACTCTGACGAGATCTCCCATGGCTGATGATAAAATTGATCATGAAGACATTATTCCAGATAAACTGGATTTTCCGTTGTGTTCTAATTGTCATATTTGCACTTTTACATGTCACTGCTGTGGATGAATGGGAAAAAAAAATCCAGAGAAGTCATTTGCACAAAAGAGCTAAGGTCAAAAGCAAAAACAGACACGCTCAGCATTATATTAAGCATTCATTTAAAATTCATATTAATGACTTAATTATTTCTTTACAAAGTTATGCCGGGTGGCGCAGTGGAGACAGCCCCCAACATTGCAGAGGTCAGCTGGTTAGGGCACGAGCAGCAGGAGCCAGGATAGGAAGATATGACAACATCTCACATCATAGTGCTGCTTCTAGACTACATCGTGAAGATAAAAGTGGTACCACTTTGGGCTAACTTGGAAAAATGAAAGAAAAAAGGATTTAGTCCATAAAAAAGAGGAAAAGTGATTTCACACAAATGGATGCTGCTGCAGTGAAGCTCCGCCAAGCCACACCCATCCGGGCCATGCACTGTTTTGTGCCAATAAATATAGAACAGATCATTACATACGAAAAATTAACCAGCAGACTTGTTGCTCATCCAGTTGCATTTTGGCGGCAGAGGATGGTTTTGCCACCTGGGGGCCAGGACGGCCGACAACATTTTTGTGATAATCAATCTGTTTTTTGTTCTTTATAGAGACATTTAATCTCTACTGACGCAGAAGGACGATCTGTGCTAGAGTTGCACAAATACCCTAAAGGGTAAGATTAAGCTCCATGTATGCAGCGAAATGATGTTCATTTGGTTCATTTTACTTGTTGATTACAAAGAAAACAATGGCGATGGATTCAGTCGTAGGGGCGCAGAATGACTACGTGGTAATCATGCAAATGAAGGTAGAAGCCAACCCCTGGAGGCCACCGATTATTAAGAGTGCAGTTTTAGTTGAACGTGGGTGGAAAATGGTTATTATCCATCTTATCAAGCTGTTACATCAGGTTGTGGCTGCTTGCGGGAGTCAAAATGAGCGTTTGTGTGTTTTTTCTTTTGCCCCCGCGAAGCGAGCTGCCATGGCTTGTCACACTTCCTGAGCCGGTTCTCGATACTAACTAGGAAGGGTCGCGAAAATGGTCACAGTTCACAGACGGGTACAGTTAAGACAGCAGAAACCTCGACACAAGATGTCATACGAGAAAGTGCTTGATCGATAACAATGTGCACACATGTGAGCGCACTACTTTTCAGTACACTTGTTAGCATTTGCAACTTTGACGGCCGGGAGGCCTTGATTGATGGGTGCTGCAGATGAGTGCATGACGGTGGGAAATAGTTGATCAGCATCTTGGAAAAGCGGGGATGAAGGTGATGGGGGGAAAAGTGAGGCAGAGAGACCAGATTAATTGATCTTGGAATGAGCTCAAAGGCACGTCCCCGATTCAGAGTCAAAGTGCTGGCTCCCTGTCAACACGGCGGAGCTGCCACGACAGATGGCCCCCAGCTTTCCCTGATTTGGTGCTTCGGGACTTTCGACAGGAGGGGAGCAGCAGTGACATAGCAGTTTAAAGCCTCCACAATGTGGAATTAATAATACTTACTTTACTTGAAGCAGCAGAGACCTGCTGAGGCAAAGCGCTATTTGTTCTAATCAGAAAATGGATCTCATATCATGAAACAGGATGGAGAGCTTTCAGTCATGCCACATATTTTATGCATTGCGTCAGAGCTGGTCGAAATGTTTACATTGGAAGGAAAAAAACAATTCAGTTCGGATACTCAGATACATATTCATTCTTAAGTGTTGAAGCAAACACAATGAGACTTCACTTTTTCATATAAAAAAAGTGGTAGAACACTCAGCCGAACTCAGTGAAGTAAACCTTTTCAAAACGACAAAGTGTCCGTGCTGGATGTGTCACAAATTCCATTAAGCCCGAAACAAATACTGACATAACAAATCCAACAAGTGGCACCGGGGCAGGATCAACACGGCAGAGATTTTCAGAGCAAGACACTGCCGGAACGGCACAGTGTGGCAGTCCCAGGTTCAAAAGCAATGCACTTTGCAGAATTTTGTGAATTTAGAAATGTAGTATACAGATCTCATGAAACTTTCATCACGTTAGAATTTTTACTCTCGACAAAATGCGTCACCTCATTGGATAAATTCTGTAATCTATTATTTTCAGTTTATATATTTGTATCTGGTTTGTTAACACTGCACATGCATATGTGTAAAAACTAGCTTCAGGTGCATCCAACTGAAAACTTTCATTGATGTATTCATAATTTCTGTAGTATCAGAAATTGTCTTTTTTAGACAACCTCAAATTCAAAACTGTTCAGCCTCAGGTGAGTGTTGCTTTGATCAGGCAGAATTTCCAACCCGCCCCTTTTTCAATACCTGTGAGTAATGCAGTTTGCTAATATCACAAAACAATATTTAGGTGACACAGTCCTTACGAATCTGTGTTTCACTGTTTTTTCCGTTGTGCTGATGGGCAAACCTGGCTTTTGTGGTGTGGAAACTGCCGCTACACAGCCATCTCATCTCCTAAGCAGTCTGGCAGACTCTCCGCGTTCAATACGTTGAAGAGTCGAGCTGTTCCATCGACCCCCGTCCCCTCCCCGTGCCCCCAGCTGTCCCGGTCATCACTCTCATCTGTATTGGATTCGTACTCTGATCCGATTCCCGATTCCCTGAAGCGAACTAGCTCCAGGGCGCCCAGGACCTGCTCGCCCAGAAGCAAACCGTCATCTGGGGCTCCGTCGCTGGCCATCTCCTCGGTTTCCTGGCCTTGGTCCTGGTTCTCCGGCCCCCGGAAGGAGAAGCGGAAGCACTCAAGCCGAACACCGCTGCTTCTTAGCCCCAGAGGGCTGGCGTCTGTGCCCATAGCGCCTGGAGAACAGGATCCAGCCAGGGAGGAGACCCAAGCCCCTTCACTTATTTGTTGCAGCGACTGAGAGGCTAACGGGCCTGTGGCTGACAGAGGAGTAAGTGGTTCTTGTGGTCCGCTGGGGGGCCTTGCACGGAAAGTAATCTCCAGAAGACTGTCCTGAGAGCCCACTGAGAACAGACAACAAAGAAGCGCTAAGTCTGAGTGAAGAACAAGATTTGCGAGCTGGCTGGATGTGATAACTCATGGCTGTGAGGCAGCAGAACGCAGCTGGCAACATGCATGGAGAGGAGAGCAAGGGGCATAAAAGAAGTCTGCCAAGAACGCCGTTAATTGCATGCCAGAAGTGCAGGGAAAAATGAGCTATAAAAACAGGCAGGAGAGGGGACGTGACAATAATAAGATGAGGGGAGACCATTTTTTTTTGTCATATAATGGAGGAAATGAGTCAGAAATTACTAAAGGGGAGGAGCTGATACACCGAGTGAAGGATTCCACTCACTTGATGTTAACTGTCCGGCAGCTTTGATCTCAAGCTCCTGGATCTGTTTGACCAGGACGGAAATGTGCTGCAGCAGGTCAGTGTTCTGCTGCAGGAGCCTCTGGACCCTGGTCTGGGCTTCGGTTCGGGCACATGACTCCACCGACAGCTGCTCCTGGAGTACGTGCACCTTCGGGCAGCAAAACATCTTTTTTTGAAATACACTCTAAAGCAGTTGCATATAAATAAGACCAAATTTGAATCACCCTCAACCTTTAAGGGTAAATTACTCCAGTTTCTTGGATTTGGATTTTTGAGTAAAAAAAGTGATGAATAATGATTTTTTTAAATTTCTTGCATATCTATTTATTCACTTCCACAGATAATTTTTGGATGATTTTAAAGGTAAGTCATTTCTGATTTACTTCTGGCTCTACCCTGTTATTTGGAAAACAATCGAGTGACAAAAAAGTTATTAAAAACATTATATGCATATTTGTATACATATACATGTACATATACATATACATACACACACATATATGTATGTATGTGTATATACATATAAATAGACATACACACATACATACACACACACACACACACACACACACACACACACACACACACACACACACACACACACACACACACACACACAAACACATATATATATCCTTTTAAAGACAAGCACAAGAGATTCACTGTTCAGCCTATTTTAGACCAAAAGCGACACATCAGCACAACGCGTAATCGAATTTTAATGTTTTTTTATTTTCTATCTCTCCTGTGTTAATCTTGCCAATGGTTTATGATGAAATAATTACTCATCAAACAAAAACACATTGTATATTAAAATAAACAGTGAGGTTTTTGTTTTTTTTAAATGTTTTATTTTTTTGTTGCGAGGACGTCCTCAGTACCTGAGCTGAGGCTGCCAGCGCCTGCTGCTCCTGCTGCTGCAGCTGCTTCTGCAGTAGTTGCACCTTGTGGTCTACAGAGCGGGGGGCCTCTGCTGCAGATGGGCTCGATACCGCAGCTCGAAGGATGGGGGAGCCCAGCAGGGGAGAGGCGTCATCTGATAACTGGAGTGGCAGAGACGACAGGGAATTGCAGGACAAACTCTGAATGGCTAAAATGACAATATGTTGAGGTCAGATTTCTGTGACAAGACAGGAAATACACCCAAAACGGGCTGGCGACAGATTTCATTTGATTTCCAATAGATCTAATGTAATTAAACTCTGAACTGCACTGCAGGATGCTGACCATGACATTTCTAATGAGTCATTTACACAGAGAACTGTAGATTGACTCTGACTCCATCTTGATAAATGTCAACCTTTATTATGTTGCTTGTTAGTCTGTGCTTCCTGGCTCAAAAGTATATCAATTATGCCACTAACAGAACCTTGGAAAGCAGGGATTGGGTCAATGTAACTTAATATTGAACAATGATTTACAAAACCAAACATCGTTATTTGAAGGAGGCTTAAATCTCATCAGTAAAATATTTTTCAGATGGGTTTATTTAGAAAAAAGAAATAATATCGACAAATCTCATCTGAAATAGCGCTGGCGTTGGACCCTGCTGACATAAATCTCTTCAGCTCAATTTGATTCTTATCTTTTCTTTGTTGGTCAAAAAACTCTCCAGTGCACCTTGGAACTCATAACCTAACTGGAAATTTGAAATTAAATTCTCGATGAACCGTAACATAAACATTATAATCGGTCCTTCCGTGCGACTGCATGCTTCCCCTGGCAAAACAAATACTGATGAGTATCACCTCATCAAATTGTGAATGAGGTGTTTTGAATAGGGCCTGAGACAAATCAATAAACTGAAGGACTGGACGGCTTGCAGTTGGAGGGTTTGGTCATACGAGACTTATGACTCCGATAGCAGTTACAAAAGCTGCTTGAAGGAGAGAAATTGAGAAAACGCGATATGAACTTGGTCAATATAGAAGTATGATTAACTCTCTTATAATTGATAGCAGACCGTCATCAACCATGAAAATAGGTAAAGCTGCACCTGTTTTATTATGGAAGAATTCAATAAATAATATATGAAGCTTATTTCCCCTTTTTTTTCCGGTGACCATGTAATCAAATCTAATGGCCCTTAATTTCAAGCCAATTAACTCTTTGCCAGTGCAACACTGGTTTTCTCACTTGGCTAATAAAAACGACAGCGGCAGAGAGATTAGGTTGGGAAAAAAGAGCTGACAAATTGCAAAACAGATAGCTGCTTGTTTAACATCAAATGATAGCCTAAAGTGACTGGACCAAAATCAGTTTTCATCATAAACCACATGGTCTGATGAGGCCTGAAGTCACTGGGGAAGCATTTTATCCACGAGCGAGTCTTAAAGATGATTTCGACCCCTCAGATGAGTTTACTAATCTCATCCGGATCCTTCTGGGATGGAACTTTTATCACAGTCCTCTACTCTTCGTTCCCCCAGAATTGGAAATGAGCCAAAAAAACACATCGTGTTTCCCCCTCAGATGTTTCTTCCAAAAAAATTGTGAAAGTCGGTGATGCAACAAGAACAGATAAATTAGCCAAGTTGTAAGCATTCGGGGCAACACTGTGTTCTGCTACTATATTTTAAGAGAAATGTGTATTTAATGATAAATCGTAGCAATTTTGACATCTCATTAATTGTATTCCCATAAAATGAGGGGACTAAAAAGAAAAACATCCAAAGGGTAGTCGATTAAGTAATAAAAATTATATATGCATGTACTGTAGTTGTAAATTAATTATACATATATGTTAGAAGCATTCCGGTACAGTGGGTTCTGAGTGGTGCAGGCCGGTTTCATCTGCATACATCGTCATAGAACCTCATATCCTTTTACTTAAATAAAAAAAAAAATCACATAACAAAACAAAAAAGACAAAAGAGACAATTAAAAAACAGGTAGAATCTATATGACGAGTACCTTCCCATCATTCGAGAGGACCTTGTCCTTTTTGCTCCTCTCCGGGTCTGACGAAGACACGCACTCAATGCTCTCCTCTGTTGTGGCTTCAAGGTCAGTCTCGTCCGACAGAGCCGGCCTTTTCTTCGCTGCAGATACAGCACGTACATATACGGGGTTTTTCACGGCGTGACTTACTCTGAACTCTATAGGGTGCAACATATCAAGAGGCGGTGGAAGTAGCAGAGGGCAAAGTGGTGGGAGAAGCCCACACAAGCGAGGTCTTTGATCAATGGCTTACACGTCTCACAAGCACCCCGCTGAGGCGTTGCAAGCTGCCGAAAAACTATCGCCCGAGGTGAGACGTCTATTTTCTCAGAAGAATGTTTGCCTTTGCAGATGTTTTTGTTTGTTCAACAGACGGCAAGAGGCAGAATGGAAGATTATTGTGTTACTTTGTGCAGAAAGAGAAAGGAGATTTTGACAAGAGAGGTGGTGGTGGTGGTGGGGGGGTAACTGCATTGGCGGGTGCAATATTTTGTGTGTTATTGTGCCAATGTGAGTCACCTAGCATCTCCACAGACTCCTCTGTCTGCCCTTCCTCAATCTCCTGGTCATCGCTTTTCTGCTGCAGGGTCAGCTGGTGACAAACATCGAACGCCTGGCCCACCGTCCGCACAATCCTCATGGCCTGAGACTAGGGGAAAGGACGGGAAGAGAAGAAGTTTACATGTGTGCATGTGTGATCAGGAAGGATGCAGCAACCGGGGCACAGTATAGCAGGAGGCAACAATGGAGGGAGCAGATAGCGGTGAAAATGAGGCACTGGAGGATATACACAAGGAGCGAGTGTGTAGATGAGTGTGTGTGTCTGTGTGTGTCTGTGCTCTGGTGCGCAGGTAATGAGACAGAAGGTGAAAAACGAGCGCAATAGTGGCTGGGGGAAAATGTGTAATGTTGTGGTAGAGCAGGAGGTGAAAAATGAACAACAGGAACGAAAAGGAGGGGAGATGAAAACCAAAACTGAAGTTAGACCATATTGTAAGCACAGAGCTAGGGCTTGGTGATGTATTGGTCTGGACCTGCCGTCACGTAAGATGGGAGTTTGTTCTTCATGCAGCAAAGTCAGGAGAGATGTCTGCGTGGCAATAACTGAAGAATTAGCCTCTGGAGTTGCATTAAAGGAATCCTGTTCACTCAGGAGTAACATTTTCAATTTGAATTCAATCAAGTTTCTGCCTGGGGGATTTACGGCATGTCATGTTTGTATGATGAGCTGCGTTCACGCTGTGAATTGAAACACAACATAATGAAATGAATAAAAACCAGCTCTGTGTGAAAAAAAATACCTTCATTTGGAAAAATAAAATAAATTAAGTAATCATTATTTTTTTTTTCCTGATATATTTTTAACTTTGCCACCAACTGTGATTATGACAGCAAAAATTATATTCGGTTGGAAAAAGGAAAACTGAGATGAGTATATATTCAGCCTTTTCATTTGTGTATCATTGTGGATGGAGGAGATTCCAAGGAGAAGTTCAGGTTTTTGCCTTTTCGAATTTGTCCATTTATTTGCCTCATGCAGCGGAAAATGTGTAGGGGAATCTTTTGAGGTGGGCCCGAATATAGTCACCCCCTACACTCCTGAGTCACACTGTTGAAGGACTTTTGGATATAAATATTAGTGCTGCATGAAATGTTTCTATCTGGCGCTTCCGCCACACAGCGAGCAGGTCCATGGTTTGATTCCGACAGGGAGCCTATCTCCAAGGAGTTTACATGTTCTCCCAATGATTCCTCCCACAGTCCAAAACATGGAGGAGATTCATTGGAGACCCGAAATGTGAATGAGAGAGTGAATGTCTCTATGCTGTATGTGGCCTGAGTGGAGGATATGTGGGGAGCCAGTGTGAATGCATGAATGTTTCTATCAGAGATGTTGGAACTGAATTTGTGAGACGCTGCCATCTTTTTTGTTCTTGCGACCTTGATCAAACTGTTATGTTTAACCTTGGATCGTGGCGCTATGGAAATGCCACTGTGCGAGGAAAACAAATAGCCTCAAGTAAACCCACGCGAATGGAGGGAGAAGATGCAAACTCTGCACAAGAAAGGCCCCCCCTGTTGGAATCGAACCACAGACCTTTTTGCTGTAAGGCGGACGCTTTAAGCACGGGCGCTGCATGAAAACGATTAACTTCCCCTTTATGTTGCCTGCATCCACAAACCCTGCTAATGCAGATAAACCACAGATCATACTTCACCACTTTTCATACCCCCAACTCTGCAGAAAATCCAAATGGGAGCCTAGTGGCAAAAATTACAGAGTCTATGAGGGAAAACATATGGAGGAGGACGAGTTTGTTCCATGAGTCAAGTACTGTGAGACACATATCATGTGACAAATGTTGTTGATGGTTTTATGTGAAAGAAAAAGGCACACTTTCTTAATCAATTTCAAAGTGTTTGATTGGGTTCTTTGCAGGGATAATGGTTGTACACTGAATTAATTGAATTACAGTTTATTTATTGTGCTCTTCCTCATTTACTGAAGCTTTCCATTCCGGTCAATATGTTGAGGAACGTTAAGCTAGAAAACGGTTTGCTCGGCAAGAAAAAAAATGTAGAAGTAAAATAACTATTAAAAAAAACAAGTCATTAAATCGGTTATTTTGGGGCATCAATCATCAGTAAATTTTATTAAGCTTGAAAAATGTCGAACAAAACCATCAGTGCTCGGGAGGCCAAACAAGGCTGCGGCATCTAAAAAACCCTGCTGGGCGGTAGTGTGTCATGACCAAAAGAAATCAAATTTCCTCTAATCATCTGGTGCATCTCTTCCCACTCGGCTGCATGGTTGGTCTGCAACACCCAGATAAAGCTTCATGTCCCTGGGGAGGCACCGTGGCACCATCGACCGTGTCTCTTACTATGAGGTGGGTGTTCACTCATCAAGGGTGAAAATGTGTTGAAGTGCAGATATAACGTACATTTTATTTTCTCCCTTCTATCCCTCCAGAGCATGATTATTCATCCTCAGCTAAGTCACTATCTTTCTGTATCCATGGTGAAGAGACAGGAGCTCAACCTCACTGATGGCCTTTTCATTGTCACTGAGGGGAAAAAAAACAGACTGGGTTTCATATGCAGCAATATCCCTTTCAAATCCATAAACACGTCACCACAGGGCAAAGAAGAAGGCAGATTCAGAGATGAAGTGGATATGCATTATCCACCAGGATCATAACTCACACAGACGATGGGCATAATGCTGACACACCAGAGGAGTCACCTGAAAATAAGAAGCCATGATCGACTTGGTGTAGTGCTTATTTGTTTGCAGGCCACCTCTGGGAGGTTCATGGTGGACAGGCAATGGAAAATAAAAAGCCTTGACACATGGATGTCGGCAATAGATGAATGAAAATGCAGAAAATCAAACCTGTTGATAAAGAGGCGTCTTTATTTTTAGCTCTCCGGCTAGGCAAAACCAAATTGTGTCTTTTTTTATGGTGAATTCACAATTTTTTTGACAATATACTGTTTTCTAATAGTTTAAAATTATTACACTGATTGGGACCTACATTGCCACAATCTAGTTTTTTCCACTGAAATTATAGTTCAACCTGTCACAACAGTTTTTGTTGCAGCACTGATAAAGCATGAAAAACTTTGGTTCAACTGAATGATGGATGCATGTCAATTACTGACACCATGTAAGATTGAAAAACATCACCAGAGTTTCTTGATAAAACTCTCATGGTATAAACCAATGGTAAATAGTCTGCATATATATAGTGCTTTCACACATTGCACTTTACACTGGATCACATTCACCCATGCACACACCGCATGCAGGCAACTGGGGGTTCCGTGTCTGAGCCAAGGACACTTTGGCATGCAGACAGGAGGAGCTGGGAATCAAACAGGCAACCTCGCGATTGGAGGGATGGACCCACTGAGCCCCCCCACCCCCCCAAACACCACAGAGTTTTTGTAAACGTGCGTTATCTCAGGCATTGGACAGTAATGCATAGTTCCCATGTGATTCATTGGTGTTTTAATCATATTTTAGAAACAAGAGAGGACTTTCAGAGAAAAAATAAATTATTTTTGACTTTTTGGCACACAATTTAAACTCAGATTAATTTATGATTTATTTAATTTTTCCCCTTTATACAAATACAAAAAGGAACCCTATTAATATTTTATGACTGCACTTACCTTCCTCTTAGACTTGAAGACGTTGCAGCGGAAAATGTTGCTTTGTCCGTCTCTCGCTATGTAGCTGAAGATCTTCAAGTCTTGTGCATCGTGTGAAACATAGAAAATCCTGTCGAGGGAAGAGGATTGAAAGCAGGCTGAGCAGTTCTGATTTGTGACTGTATTTTGATTCCGTGTCCTCGACGTCCTACCTATAAATGGGGTCTTGTGTCACCAGGATCGTGTTGTCATCCCATGCCCATCCTTTCCTCTGAAACGATATATAACCACAGCAGAGGACAGTGAGAGATGTTCAGTCAACTATGGTTAGAGATGCAACACATCAGGTGAAAAACGATGGGACTGACCTTTTTCTTTTTGCGTAAAATCACTTTGACGCAGTCGGTGGAGACGACAATGTTCACCTTCTTCTTCTTGATGTTCTTCAGTTTGAACTCGTACTGAAAACGAAAAGCATCATTAAAATGTTCATTAGCAAACTGATTATTAATCTCTGTGCCGCAGCATATAAAAAATATCTTACTGTCTTGCTGAGGCACGTCTCTTTACACGATAAATGATATATAAAAAACAGAGAAGGGATCATGCAGACAGGAAGATATTTTTTGACTATTTTTCTCCCCGGGGAAATCTCAGATTGAGTAAACACCGCTCCGCTGTCAGTTTCTGTTTTTGGGAGGCGTTTAAGCTTTCAAAGGAAGCCTTCCCAGAGGGAGGTAGACATGATTGGGACATTTTCATCCCCCTCTGTGATTAATGCTAGACCTTCTGCATTCGCCGCTGGCACACACTTCACATATGGCCCGGGGATCCGAGATATAAGCAGAGCTTCATGTGGAATACAGGCTTTGCTTTGAAATCGACATCAGAAGATGAATCGATGGCATGAAGTTTGGTGAGGACACCCACCAATCTTCATGGAGCGTGCTGCCACCCACTCTGCCTGACAGCATCCGATACAGGCTGTCATCCTCCCCTTTGTTTACGTGCATATGACAACCCCGCTCTGTCTTTCACTCTTGGATATGGGACCCATCACTTGTTGTTATTTTGACAATCTGGAACAATATTCATCCCAGAGGAAACAAGTAGCTGCCTCTTTTTTCTACCTGAGATAGTAAGTAACATGATAATGAACATGGAGCCGTGTTTCAGTTAGCTTGTGGCCTGCTTTACATCCATAAAGAAGCCCCAAAAACCAATCATTTTTTATGCCTTGTCATGTTCTCTGACCCAAGTCATCCATCTTAGTGGAGCGTGGGAGAGTTTCCCCCACATGCAATCAGGAGTACGGATGCTGAGGTGAAGGACACAACCTCTTGTGTGTGTGTGTGTGTGTGTTTGTGTGTGTGTGTGTGTGTGTGTGTGTTTGTGTGTGTGTGTGTCTTGCATCTGGGATAATGTCTTCGTTTGCAGTCACACATAAACTGCAAAAACGCTGCCACCCCTTCCAACACACACTGCTGCTGGAGACAGATGAAATGGAACAGCAGAAGTATTCCTGCTCATTTCTACGTTGCTCTCCTGAAAACTGATTCAAGTTAATGCTGCCCCAGAGCAAACAAGTGCACCGAAGGTCATGTCGGGTAATTACTAGTCTTTGCGTATAACCGATACTTCAGCTTCTTTAAAGATGCAAAAGCAGTTAAATGTTTAAAGTGCGTGACCCTAGAGTGGATGCTGCCAATTGTGGAGCCATTAAAGAGCTCACAAACAGCCTTGACTGTTTACTGTAACCCATCTTGAAAATTAGCTGGTCCAATTAAAGGTTTATTATGTTTTAATTTGCATATTAGTGTTTTTTTCTTCTTTTTTTGTCTTTTTCACCTCACTGAGCAACAGCTGCTTGTCTTCTAGATAAAGACAGACACATCACAAATTCACAACGGGATAATTATTGATAAATGGTAACGATATTTCATGTATGTGTAGGACATATGGATGGGCTGTATGAGAAATAGAAATGCAGATACCCTGGATGACTAACATGATAGATAGATAGATAGATAGATAGATAGATAGATAGATAGATAGATAGATAGATAGATAGATAGATAGATAGATAGATAGATAGATAGATAGATAGATAGATAGATAGATAGACGGATAGACGGATAAATAGATAGATAGATAGACAGATAGATAGATAGACAGATCAATAGATAGACTGATAGATAGATAGATAGATAGATAGACAGATAGATAGATAGACTGATAGATAGTGATTCATACATGCATAGATACTGTAAATACATTGTCGATGCCTGTATGCAATAACAGTCATTATATAAAAGTTCTGTATTTTCATGAAGGAAAACTTTGTCGTTGTGTTTGTGTTTCAGCTCCTACTCCTAAAAAAAATGGTTGTCACCAGAAGCCTATGGAAATGATCAATAAAGAGTGTTAGGTGAAGGCAAATAAAACAAAAATCCTGAAGTACCGATAAAACTCAAAATCACTGCGCTATGTCCCGGGGTGGACTGCGGAACAGGCAGCATCGATACGATCCCAGCCCGTGCAGGGAAAAATGGCCCGCACATCGCCACGTACCAGGGATCAGGATTAAGTCCCTTCTGGGTGTCACTGGGGATGCAGCTAACTTCTGAGTGACACACTGACTTGGTTGTTAGATTAGATCTAACAGCTGACAGGAAGCTAAATCCCCTTCTCTATGTATGTGTGACACTGCAGTGATACTCAAAGACAAGACACTGCAGTGTCATCGGCGGCCTTGTCTGGGCGAAGGAGATGTTGGCTTTTATAATAGTGTCACATACAAACCTCCATGTTCTGTCTCTCCTGAGCTCAAAAACCAGTCGGCCTGTGAATCCAGTTGTGATTTAAATGGCTCTTGACAGCCCACTGACTCTGCTGAGGATGTAGTTGCACACAGGCCAGTGATTTAATGTAAAAAGAAGGGAGGAACGAGCCTCTCAGCGCTAAGCACAAGGTGAGGCATTAAAAAAAAAACAGACAGAAAGGAGTAATGTGTTTGCAGTCAGTCAATCGCTGGCTCTTTGTAAATGTCTTTAGACTGCTTTTACAAGAGTCAGGAGCATCTGTATATCTCTTTTTCTTTTTTGTTGGTCTTACTCGTATTCTCCTCATTGCAGCGACGATCTCCATCCGGCTGCCAGGGCGACCCACCTCCAGACTGCCAATGTACTGCAGAATGTAAAAAGGAAATTAAAAGATTTCGATGGTGCAATTGGAGGAACTGACCACCCCTTATTGCTTGGCTATATTACCGCGCTGCTATATTACAGTTTTCATTCGTGCCGGTGTTAAGAGCTTGCACATAATTGTTTGCTTATATAATCCCCTCCCCATTTGAGCTGTTGAATGTCATATTAAACTTTATCCTACACTGTAAAAAGTCTATGAGAAGGACAGTGTTGACACCAATGATGGAGATGAACATTATAGTTGGTTGCAACCCCATTTAATAAGGTCAGAACTTAAAAAACAATACAAAAAAAACCCAAAACAAATCCATGCTGTGCAAGACACATAAACCAATGTAATATCCTAGAAAACCCCCTTAAAATGAAAACCTCAGAACTGATAAAGAGCACAATCCCCCATGTCAATCACGTCCATCAAGCCCCAGATCGGATCTGATCAGAAAGTACTATCTGTTGCAGGTTCCTTACCTTCGCCTCGAAGCAGACCCCATGTTGGAACACTTCCTCGTTGTGCATGGGGATCCTCAAATCGTGCACGTCATCGACTAAATTGTACTTGGTTACACCTGGCATCGCGTCAACGACTAGTTCCCGGCACTTGTTTTACAACCGCGCTAGAGGGAGACTTGCGGATCTGCGCATCTCACCCTCCTCCTCCTCCTCCTCCTCTTCCTCCTCTTCTTCCTCCTCCGCCGCCTCTGCGTCTACAACCTCACCCTCCGGAGGTCATCCGGGATTTCGCCGCCGGGACTGGACGCTCGGTCGGGCGCAATTATCGCGTTAATCGGCTATCCGTGTGTTGTACTTGCCGACCCCCCCTTTCCCCCCCCCCCCCCCCCCCCCCCGCCCCCCCCTGTGAGGAACGACGGACGAGCAGTGCGCGCCGCCGCCGCCGCCGGGGTTCGGATGACGCACGACGGAGATGTCAACGCGTTGTTTCCTCGAAGCGCCGCGGTGTCAATCCGTTCATCTATATTCATTCAGCCACTTGACGGAGCCGGTCAATATTCATAGGAAAACGGTTCGCATCGCTGTAACGGCTATTAAACGACCGGTGTCTTTGCGACTGTTCGGCCGCTACTGGTGATTCTGGCGACATCTAGCGGCAGCTTAGGGAACTGACATCATCCAAACGCTTGAAGAACCGAGGAGCCTCAAGGGTCTTTGAAAGGCACTCGGCAGAATCAGGATAATACAACCGTTCACCTTCGAGGCTGCAGCTCGAGTTAATTTAATTCTAGTTTTGGCATTCTCATGTATTAATAAAGAGATTAAACTAGTTATGTATCCAAGGAGGTTGATGTGTCCTTTTCCTTCTGGCTGCTCCCTTCAGGGGTCGCCACAGCGAATCTCTTGCCTCCATCTAACCCCATTGTCTTAACTTTATTTGACTTCATGTCCTCTTTCACTACATCCATAAATCTCCTCTCTGGTCTTCCTCCAGGCCTCCTGCCTGGCAGTTTCAACCTCAGCATCCTTCTCCCCAGACATTCCCCCTGTACATGTCCGTGTCCATGCCCATTTAAGTAATCGGACAAATTTGGACATCATTTAAACCAATGCAATGTTGCTCTATATGAAGGCAGGAGAATGTTTTGTGCTTAATATTGGAATATATTCTCTAGCTGACCTACTCCAAGATGTCTGCAAGTGATCAGTACTGGACAATTTGTCAATTACAGACTGGATGACAGGTTCGGAATTTCATTTTGACATAAACTCCTATGACATGTGACTTTACCCGGGAGGTAAAAGACCCGGTGAACCTGATGAGAATAATGATGCATTTTATACATTCAACTCTCCAAGAGCATTCCCCTCCTCCCTTATCCAACAAGGGGACGTTTAAATTGCAAACAGGCACATAATGTAAGGGATTATTAATTTCAATATCCGCTTTTAACCCTGTTGTATCACTGCAGACTACTTACTCCTCAATTTTAGAATCAGATACACAGTCCAGCCCCAGCACACAGTGGAAAGGGGACAGCTTTTATCTCAATAAATAAGATAAAAACAATGAGCTGGAAAACTGTAAAGCACTTTGACAGTTATTCTCTGTTGGCCCATCATCATGCGAGAAACCTTTCACAAACATCGTGACTTGATTGGATGTTAGTTTGAAAGTATTGATTTTTCCATAACCTGCCAAGATTCTGTTGGGGTGCAGGAGAAGAATTGATTGCCAGAATCTTCACGATCCTTTAGGGATCTTGAGACACAATGAGGGAATGGGGGGAGGGCGGTACGAGTGTTTTCAGAAACAAGTGTAAATAGAAAAATAACTAAACCGTACCAAAAATAAACCCTTCTGCAAGTTATCAGTTTTAAATATCGCATGCATATTTCATTTTGTCCAAAACTATGACAAAATTCCATTTGAAAATTGATAAAAATTGGCAAGGATCAGCAAAAAATCTTCAAGAAATAACCCGGTATTTGGAAAGAAACTATCGATCGTCAAGAAACCAACTTTTTAATAAGCATAACATTACTGAACTGATAAATAATAGCTGACTTTAGTTTAATTTGATATCAAATTTGTAATAAACTCTAAAATATAAAGTTTAATGATATGTGAGCTGGTGTGTGTCTTGAGTCATTTGTCTCTGCTTCTTTTCTCCTGGGTGGTCAGACCTTGAACGATTTAATTTTTTCTGTCCACCAGGGGGCAACAGAGATCTTTGCAAGTCCAAGGCTCAAAGAAAAGGATCAGAAAACGGATGTTGAAGTTCCAGTTTAAGTACCAGGGCAGCCTCTTCTAACTCTCAGCTCTCCTCTTTACCTTCATACACACATCTGCGTCATGTTGATTTTACCTTCATGTCACGAGGCCCTCAGCTGGATACTCGCAGACTGTAACAGCGTCCACACAAACCCAACAATCACACCTCTCCTTTAATTATTTGGGATCCAAGTGATTACACAAGTGCTTGGCGACTGTGTCCTGAGGACACAGTGTACTCTAAGATCATACTTTGGTAGAACAGAAATACCCTCTCTGTCTCCTACAGAAGCTTTTGCACGCTGCATCATTTCAAGTGGTACTTATATGCATGCTGTTCCCTCAGCACCATTTACTCCCCCCGTCCCCGTCCCCGTCCCCTCGTCCCCGTCCGAGGTCCAGTTGACACTGACATGTGTGTCAAGTGTTTGGGTTCATTTGTTGTAGCTGGACTTCCTCATCAAAAAAGCCAATGCTCTTAATTGTTGGTGGAAACTTTACTTGTTGGTGAATATCATGTGCGTCAGATGCTGAAGCTATTTTAGTACACCCTCTTTATATGTACGTGCACAATCTGGATCCAGTGTAAAAGCCCTATAAGTTACAATGTGCCACGTACGACAAAAGCCACATGTATTTAATGCAGTTTCAGATCACGTTGGCTCACACTCCTTGCTTTTACCTCAACTCATGTATTTGCTCAGTGACGTTGTAAGCCTTTGCACCTGAGGGCTGACAATAACTGCAATGTCGTCTTGCAATGAAATCTTTTCTGATGCCTCTCTTCTTCGTTGCATTGAACTACAATTTTGAAGCTATTTTAGCAATCACTCTCTAATTCATAAATCCTAGCGATTTTTTTTTCTCCAATTTTTCCAATTAACCTTCTACAGAGTTATTTTTGACTGCTGAAGGAAACCTACAGGAAGCCACTGGGAGAAAATGGGGGACGCTCAATTGGGGATTCTTCATTCTAACAAGCTGTAGGAAGTTTTGGGTGTATAATTCCAGAGATTGGTGCGTTGTGTGTGGACCCATTTCATACTAAGGGTCATTAAAACTTTGAATAGGGTTCACTCAGACCAACCCCATCATCACAAGGCACAAGGTCAGTCTGTGGTTAGGTGGGTGGAAAATCTGTCTGCAGACTAACATAGGGACCAAATTTTACATGACAGAAAGATTGTGTTAAAGGCCGCCACCACTTTTTTGTGATGGTCTTCCAAGTTTGACACATGGAGTCTTTTGTTTCTCTCTAAACTTGTCTGTCCCTATTATATTGCAGCTTGTAATCCATTCAGATGAGGACACGATTGTCCCTCCTGTGAAGACAGTAATGCCCTCAAAACATTGACAAATTAAAATAACCAAGACCAGTTGCCAAGATTTGTAAACAATTTCCATGACCCAGATGACTTTAAAATCTTCAGTTTTTTTCAAACCCTTTTTTTTCCCCAGGCAATCAAGTACCACAGAAAAAATCAGGAAACAAAACTAAAATGCAGCTTAGAAGGAATAGCTGGTGCAATCAACCTCACAGGGAATATGCCTATTTTTTATTACCTTTTTTTTTTCAACAATCAAGGGGCACTGTCGTCATTATCACAAGAGTTATACCATTTTGTGTTCACAAATCATATTGCCAGACAGCTTTGTCACTTAGCTTGCTTTCGGTTCCCTGCTGATAAAACATAAAAAAGGATCAAAGTCAGAGTATTTTGCCAAAAAAGAGGAAGAAAACACATGACACAGCATGTCTAGGTTTACAACAGCTTTGGGTGGAAGTATGACCTCTGCAGAATTGCCTGACAGGTTTTCACTTATTTTTTACATGTCTGTGAAGGCCTGAATGCTGCAAAAGTAATATAATTGCCTCTTTGACGTGGTTGGGAAGAACCTTGTGGCTGAGATACCAACTCATTTCAAAGTGCCTGCTGATCTCCAGCGGGCAGGAGAACGTCTTTAGAGGCATGTTACATTTGTATGAGTCTGGTATCTGCTGGTTGAGACATTTCTGACACAGAGAGACCCAAAACGAATGAAACGCACAAAGGACTGAACTAAATATTTGGTTGTGTATCATTATACAACAGAATAAAATGTGTGGGGCCATTGGAGAACTATGACCTCCCCATGTAGCTTTCTCTGAGAAAGTGAACAAGTTTAATTTCCAAACAAGAACATTCTGGCATCAGTTTGGCTTTGTTTGGACATTTCCCGCTTCTATGTCTTTTAATCTTCCAGTTCGTTCTTGAATAACCAACCCGAGGGGGGTCCACAGGGAACTTTAACCGTCAGCCGATCACTAAAATCTGATTTGGCATCAGATGCATAACTTGTCGACATTTTAAAAGCTTTCATAGGTTCATAATTTCAACAAAATCTAACCACATGAGGGAAATGCATCTAACACAGATAATTTATACATAAATATGAGTTCGACATTGGAAAAAAAAGCAGACAAACACGTGGAGGGAAATGCACAAACTATCATATCTTTGCAAGATTTACTCACCTTCTTCCTGCCCGAGTTATTGTGGGAATCCCTAATTTATGTTAGATTGTGGTTTGACCTTAACATCGAGTTAGCTAACTGGACAGTTTCCCCTGGTGGCCCAAAAAAAATCATGTTGTAGAAGAAAAGTCCAGAGGAAATTTTTCAAATCCTCTGAGGGGGTATGGTTATGTCAACGCAATCCATGCCATTCGGGGCTCTCATATAACTGCCTTTTGGAATCTTTTAAGCTCTTAGATTAGACTCTTTAAAATCTATTTGATTTCAATTTTGACTATCATATTTTCCAGTGTTGATTATATATTTGTGTCAATACAACACTGTACTGGCCAGCAGACACATGTGCACATTCAAAAACTTTAGTACATGAATAGAAATTTAACGACATGAATACACAAAAACCATCAAGATTAAAAGTAGTCCTCATTGAATTTTATTGAAATATATTAAATAATAAGAATAAACGATAGATTAAATAGTAATTTTGTAACCACGCCATGTAAGGCAGTTGCTAGTTATTGTGTAAGGCATTTAGGACACATACACAAACAGCCCCGATACAGAAAGTGCACAACGCATTTTTGAAAATCAAATGAAAGCGACTTCGGTTAATGTAGACGTCAGAATAATAAATTGTCGTATTTAATGTAAAATATTTATCTAAAACCTGTCAGTTAAACATAAAGTTTTGCAAATAATAGGGAGAAAGATTTTGTTTGGAATGGAAACTAATTTCCAATTCCTGTTTAAAAGCACCTTGTTAAATTCTGATAACATAAATCTGTGCTCATCACCAAGCGGCGGGAGGAGACGCAACTCCCGGGGGGGGATTCTGCACTTTCACATCAGCACCACACAAACTCCACAGAGGAAAGAAAAATAGCTGCAGGCTGAGTTTCCTCTGAAAGTCCACTGTAACAGCAAACACATGTTGCTCTGCTGCCCTGAGGTGAGTCATCATCATCTGCTGTATATGACTTGGCTCCTGCTGTCTTCGAATGACATCATAAAAACGAGAAACTCGGCCGAGATAATATAATCCATATGGTGACATAATAGACCTGGGGAGTTTTCCAATATTTGTCACAAGTTTTTCTAATACGTCCTTTAATCGGTATAAGTGTTTATGATGTAAGCTATTTTTAGGTGATGCACACAAAAGATATTATTTGCAGTAGGATCCTATTTTCATTTTGCAAACCAAATGACAGAGAAAGAATAAGGTCAAGCTCTTGCGGTATAATTGAGTGTTTTAAAGTGAGTATTAGGATGGAACCTCTCAGCTGCACTGGGTTGTTCCCTTGGTTACCTTGTAACCATGACGGCAGCCCTTTGTTTTTACACCACTCTATTAAAACTTGAGCTGCGCCGGGGACACCGTTAATCACCACTCACACAGCAAATATGTTTAAAACCGAGTATGCTGACTCATTCCTGCCCTTGAAGCGGGCGCCTGGATCAAGATGATCTACTTCACCTCTTCTGTTGCAAATCAGGTTCCCGCCCACTTGACATTTTGAGCTGTTCCTCGGAATCGATCCCTTAAAAAACGCGCCAGCACATCCAGGTGTGGGACCCGTCTGTGTTTACAGTTTGTTTACGGTGTGTACTGTACTGGGTCTGTGCTTGGGTGTGAAAAAAAGACTGTTTGTTTATTAAACAGTGCAAAGTATTAATTGGAGGCTTCTATTACAGAGCAGAAAAAGGGGGAAAGAGAAGGAGTCCAAAACATCCTGAAGCACTTTTGTTTTAAGGCAGTTAGCCTTATTCCAAAATCTTTGGATGCCAGTTTTGTCTTATATAAGCTCAATCTACGGTCGATCCAGCACAGGCTGAGGGAAAATGGCGGAAGCCAAAGGAGGGAGTTAACTTTACTGCAAAAAGAACAAGAACTGACAATAACAAATTTGATATATTGCAATCAATGTAACATCTTTAGAAACCTTTCCTTGTTTATTATAATCAACTTCAATTTCCATTTATCATTGTAAAAGTACATCAAGCAACACAATCTATTTAAGGCCGGTCTGCTTATTCCAGAATATATTGAAACTGATATTGAATTAATTCCAGATTAAACTGTTCACAATAAAGAGTAACTGGTTAAGTGGTATAATGGACTTTTAAGGTGTAGGTCATTGAAGGTCTATTATGATGATTGGGTATACGTATTTCATGGTGTTGTATGACATACTACAAACATGCTGAACATTTTTTTTCGTTGTTTTATTTTACATTGTTCATGTAAAAGAGTTGAAAATTAACAAAGGCTATTCTTTGTAATGAAAATATGTTAAAACCATTGTCTCTATCTAAACTCTATTCTATTCTAGTCTGATTACTCTTTGCCAGCGTTTGACTAGTATTCTATAACAGTAAACAGTTATTTAGCTATATATCATGTAGACAGTAATCCTTTAAGTCTATTATTAGTGGATACAATTTCTGATTGAGTTTGTATGAGGAAAGTTGTGCAAATCAATAACTAATACTCTAATCTCGTCAATACAGTGTTATATATTTTTTCTCCTGTCCCTTGTCCTGCCTTTGTTTGTTTTTCCCCTGTCCGTGGACCAGGAATTCCATAAGAAAGTGAACCATCTATCTGGAACATTTTCTAACCTTGTGTTGTTCTCAAAACGAATGTTTTGAATAGAGCATGCAGACTGACTTCTGTGGAACACATTGATGTAATGTTTGGTATTAAAACCAACGGTTACTGATGGGCTGGGTGTCTCCTAGATCTGTCTGTTTGGCAGGGAGGCGACAACTGAGCCGAGTTCTCAGTTATCACAAGCATTTATCTATTATACCGCATCGCCTTTCGTATGTGTGCGTCTGTGTGTGCCTAAGCGCACGTGATTTCTCTTCACAGTCACAAGAAAGTTAAAACAGGAAAAGATAAGGAAGAAGTTGGACAATAATCACACAACTTCAACTGAAAAATGGTTTCTGCACTAAGCATTATTTTCATTAAGAAGAGGAGAACCCGTGACGCATCTGTTTCTTGAGATAGCTGCGTGGGATGAAGGAGAGTGGATCAAAGGTGCAATAAAGAAAATTGCTTTTGGGTATTTATTTCTTCTTACGTTTGTAGAATGTGATAAGTTTTGTACTTGCAGCCCGTGTCTACTTAAAATGGCTTTTCATCATTGTCTAATGATGGTCTGGTGACAAAACACAACAAATATAAACTTTTAATTGCAAGTGAGACATTGCGCATCTCATTGTTTCTGTAGTCATGTATTCATTACTCCAAATTGACATTTAAATTATTATTTTTTTAAACGTGTGTATGTATGTATTTATGTTTTGATTTATTTTTCTATTTACACTTGCATATGTGCATAATTAAATTTCACCACATTTTAGACAAAATAAACTTTACTCTTGCTCCTGTGAAAAGCGTTGTCTTCGAAACAAACATACTGAACCCCTGCTTGAAAACCCCTAAAACAACATTCTTCCTTGCGTGTGTGGCGAGGGTGACGTTCAGTCCACACATCCTGCACTAATCAAAAGCAACGGGTAAGAGTCTCCTTTCATGAACAAGTATATAAAATGAAAAGGAACTAGAAAGAATGTTGCCTTTCAGAATAATTGTATTTTTCCTTTGGAATGACTCGTCTGTAATTGCAGCAGGACTTTTCTCCATTATATGGAACATTAAATAGATTGTAAGCCTATTTTACTGATGAAAAGTTCGGCGATGAAAAAAAACAAAAAAGAAACGCAGGAAATGAGCCAAAACCGGAGAAAATGATTCACCTGATTCCTTTGTCCTTCCATGTGTTCGTAGTTACCCAAACACATTCACACCAATCACACATACACACACAAATGTAAAAAATGCGCAGGTGGAGATGGTGTCACAATAGCGTCAGCTTCCTCAACGTCCGAGTGTATATCCTCGGCAAAAAGAAGAGATTGCACCGGTGAAACTATTTAATCAGAAATACAACCTTTTGTCTGCACCTTTGTATGCATTCTGTGCCTCTCTGTGTATTCCACCACTTAGTCATTTCCAACAAGAAACCCAGACGACCCAGACAATAACACAAAACAGTGAAAAAAAACGTCCCCATCAACCCACATTCAACCACACCTGATCAGGTCTTTACTTGCTTCTCATGATTGCAAAAATAATGATAATGATTGTGAGCACCAGTCTGACATGACTCACTCATGTTAATCTAGACCATCTGCAAAATGAAGTGTCTGATTGCGCTCGAGAAAAATCAATATTGTAGCAGCTGCATGTAAAATTCTCCGGCACAGAAGAGGGTTAGTGAAGTCCAGGCGAAAACACGTGAGAGGTTCAGTTTGCTGTGACAAAAAAAACAATTTCTAATTTTTCACTTAGTCTCACTTTCCACTCATCTTCGTGTGTAACATGATTTCAGCCTTTGTGCTCACAGATGAAGATGGAAAGGAAAAAAAAAAATTCTCTCTTGTCCTCCTCAATTGTGAAAGGGGTGTTAATGGCTTCAGCGTTGCTTCCTTGGGGGCTGAGTGTTGAAACAGTGTTTTGCTCCTCCGAATTGGGAGTGTGGGAGGCGTTTGACGAGGAAAGTGCCACAGGAGATGGACAGCAAGCGAATGGAAAGAAGAAAGAAGACAGAAGAGACAGATTTACAAAAAGGGAGGAGGGCGGCCATGACTCACAGGCTGAATGGCTACAGAGCTAGTAAACAAACCTGCCTGCGGAGGTGCTCAGTAGGTGGGTGGCTGTCTCCATGGATACAATAATTTCTTTGCTTTGGAACACACACAAACGCACACTCTCACACATGCACATTTATTTCTTAATTGAAAAATACTTTACTCTAATGAGGAACATACCTTTATAAGAAACCTGTCAGCGTGTTATAATTGCGAAACCCATGTCTAAATATCAGTCGGACAGTCAAGACCTCGTCTCTAATACCCTCTCTGAAAGAGGGGTCTTAACAAAATATCAACACTAAAATATTTTTAAATCGAGACTGGTCATTAATATGATATAACAAAAAAGTAAGATAAGTACAAGAAAACGTATCCGTTCAACTTTTAGCCACCCAAAATGCTGATGTTAACCATCAAATAGACATTCTTTGCTCACCAGATACAAAATGTAGCATGGATTTCCACAAGATGTTGTTGAATATTGTCACAAACAAACTGGAGACCATGCCAACCACAGCCTCACACCCATATTGACTTTCTCTATTGATCTCTAGCACAAACATTTTCCAATTTCTCAGGACAAAAATCCCACTATATGATGATAAGCTTTATGACACAGACACAAGAGTCAAAGAATCAGAACTCACGACCGTCAGTATCAGCTCTGTCATTCTGTCAGATGCGAACACCAATTGCAAGTCTAATATTCAGTTGAATTTGTTATGAACTTGTTCAAATTTTGATTCCTTTGAATTTTCTCATTTTGAGTGAGATAATAGAATGGATACAACTGTTAGACAAGTAAACTAAATATGATGCTGGTGAGAGATGCTTAGTTCAACTTTGTAGAGTCTGAAGCCAAATTGTCAAGTTAACCAAAGGAGTTAGTTCCATCATCACATGATGTGATCTGGGCTCAGAAGGAAAAGACTTTCCTTAATTACATTTGAATATATCAAATATCATAATGTGAGGGGGAGGGGTAAATGAGGGGTCTCAGCAAGCCTCATTTTTCATCAATTTTTATGTTGGCTATGGACTACTACAGAGTTTTAATCTTAATATTTTACCTTAAAGTTAAAGATTCAGGAACGATTGGAAATCGAGCATATTCTGCCTCATCAGCCCTGTGGACATGCTCTTTGCCATACAGTTATTGATTAAACAATTTCAGGGCTTTCAAAGCCTAAAATGTGACCCAACTGTTTCTCCCTGTTTATATTAAGCTATGTGTCTTTGCAAGCATTATAGCTGTAACAGGCTCAAATTACTTTAAAAACCATGTCTCCTGCCAGGTTACGCTCATCTCCTCTCACACGACTTGTTTGTCAGACTCTTGTGTGTCATCTCTGGTTTACTGCCAATGCAGGCGATAACCCCTGTTGTTTCTGTCAACTGGTCAGAAATGTATTCTTGTATTGATAACATGACAGCATTGGTCACAGCTGTGCTCATTCACTTCTTCCGTTCACTGAGCCAAGAACTCAACACCTACTTGTGAAGTGACACCACGGGCCCCACAGCGTGGTAGCAACTTTGTGAATGACCAGGAGCAAGAACGATAGTTTCCGACCTTCGTAACGGCTTCCCCCTTGACAGTGACTGAATTTTTCCCCGGGAACAATACAATAATCCTTTATCCCTTCATGTTTATTAATTGTATTTTTTTTTTTTTTTACATACAGTCTTTCGTTAGAATAGAAAAAAAACAAACATTCAGTACAAAAAAAACGATTCACCAACCAGCTGCACAGCAAGCAGTCATGTAATATAATAAAAAAAATAATAACTTAAATAATAGTAAATAAATAAAGATTGAGGCTACGGAGACTATAGCATTTCTCCTGTGTGGTAGTTTTGTTGTGTGAAAGGGACTAATTGCGGCCTCTCTTGATGCCACTGTGGCCGCCAATCATGCGCTGCTTTAACTGTACAGAGTCGAGGCATGCGTCGGCCAGCGCTTTGCTTGTCTGCGTCCACTTCTCCTCACAGCGTCACGTCTTCTGCTCCTTGCCTCCGGCCACCGAATAATTCCATGTGCCGGTGTGGCTATTCTCGGCTGAGGTAGTTGTTTTCAGTCTGTACTTTACTGCTAGGCGTCCCCTCAGAGGGTCATCGCGTCTCCCTGCAGGTCGGTGCAGGACAGTTCTTGGATAAAGAGTGGGTCAGGCTGTTTTTAACCTTTCTGCTGGGCCAAGGACCGGAGGAAACGAGGGTAGCAGTCCTTTTCCATCAGGGTATAGATTTTGGCTTGAGCCACATCAAAACAGGACAGACATGGCTTCTCCACATTCTCCTTGGTCATTGCTTTTGTCACGTGATCCAGATTGACCTATCAGAGTGTCGAGTGGTCAAAGATTAGGATTTTGAAGTTGTGACAGAACATGAAATTCACCGATCAGCCGAAGCGATGTTCCCCTTATATTCAATATTTGTTCATTACCTCTTGTGGTGCATCGGAGCTGATGAATTGGTCGTAGATTTTCTGGGCCTTCACGGCCAGTTTCGATGGTTTAGAAGTCCTGTAGTCTTCACATGCTAAGTAGAACGCGATGTTTTCCTCGCTGAACTCTGAGACGAGGAACGCTCTGAACAGGCAAAGCCCGTCTGGGAAGAGGAGAGGGAAGTAGTTAACATCTGTCTCCAACATCTGGAGGGACTTGAATCCTCTCAGTCTGGACTTACTTTGACTGGACAGCAGTTTCTCGAAGGACTCTCTCCATTTCTGGGGCTCGTCGGCATTTAAGCTGCAAAGAGTAACAGCTGTCAGTGAAAATAGTAAAAACCAACTGGATCCTGATGAAGATCAATAAGGGATAATTATCTTACCTTAGTTGCTCACTTTTTTTGGACTGCCTGGAGATGCTGTGATCCGACTTTTGAAGTAAATTTCCAAACAAAGCTTTCAGCTCCTTTGCCCTGTGGACAGTAACACAAATTTCTTATAAATGTTGAAAACACTAAAACACAGCAATGTTGTTTTTGTTTTTCTGTAAAATGCACAGCATTACAGTCTATCATTAAATTGCCAAAAAATACAATATTCTAAAAAGCCTTGCTGCCGCTAACCTCTCCAGGCAGGTTATGGGGAGCAGCTCGAGTCCTCGGCACATGATGAAGTTTTTTTCCGGCAGTCTATTTCCACAGGGGTCTGAAAGTTGTGAAAGGTCTGAGAGCCTTTTCGTCTGCTGACAAGCGAGAGAATTGTCAGCTGGTCTGCGGTTTGTGGGAGAGACCCTCTTTTTATAGGCTGGTCCACACTGTGACATCATTCCCCTCAGCCAATGAAACAGGACATGTGGGAGGATGAGGAGACTCCTGATTTTCCTTCGCTAATTCCTCGGAGGTGAACAATATGTGTGACACTTACATGTCTCCAAGGTTTTTTTTTCATGAGCGTGAATACACTTTGGAGAGGTTACAGAGCTTTCTCTGGTGTGGACAGGAGACATTCCATGAAGACTACTGTTTCCAGCAGAGGCTCCAAACACGGATATGTGACATAGTGACAGAAAGTAAGTTTAGTTTTCAGCCTCATTCAGATTACAAATAAGGGTCTGGTGCGAAATTGCAGAGCACATAAAAACAACCAAAAAAAATAGCTGCAAAGTTGTAGTTTGATTTTTAATTTAGCTTCATCAATTAGCTTTTCATTTCTTTCAATTTGTTTTTTTTTACTTTATCACCTCGCCCCACATTTATGAACCATTATATTTGAACAAGATGTGTATATGATGCTCAGTCCACTAATAATATGATTGTTACTGGGTATTTGTTACTGGCTTGTAAAACAATAAACAAAAACAACAAATAGGCACAGAAAATTGAAGTTGCATGATAAAGCTGATAGTAAATGGTTCATGAGGAAAATAATACCCACATTTATTGTCATTGCTGTTATTATTAAATATGACCAATTATCGTTTATCATCTAATCAAATTATCCTTATTATATCTGTTATTGGACGGCAGACGGGTAATATATGCAGATCCTCACAAGCAGCACAAAGGTGTGTTTGCTTATTAATGCTGTGTGTACTACGGGGTAAATCTTGCACAACCGCTGCCCAGACAATTTCATATCCGTCCGTTCTTTCTGCAGCAAAATGACTGCACAACAATAACATCACTACCAGAAAATGATTCCTTATCTAAGCTCAAAAACCTATATTTAGTCCAAGACTCTGATAGCATCTCATTTGCCTGGGTTCACGGGAAAAAAGACAGGAAAGGAGGACTCGGGGCACCGGATGAAAAAGAAACGAGCTCAGTGAATGGTGTCTGAGCCAGTTTCCTCAGAAGACTGTCCGAATAATTGTTTCCCTTGATCTGGCTGCCATGTCCCGTAAACAGCCCCTGGGTCAACACCAAGTAACTCCAACCACAGGCCCTTTAGGGGCTGTTTTCCTGAAAGACCTCTATGGCTTTGTTTGGGGAGAGTCAAGAATTAATTGCATTGATTTGTCTTTTTTTTTTCCCGAGATAGCTCTTCAAACCAACTACATACACCCTAAAATCAAATTATACGTTGGCTGCATTGTGAAGGAAAATGAAAGCAGATAAATAAATGAAGAATACTGTAAATAAGTAAATAACTGAATGTTGACCTTTGTAGAGTTACACTTTGTGAGTATTTATTAATCTCATCAAGACAGCTAAAGTCTGAATATGAAGGAATAGATGGTTACCAGGGTATCAGGGTAATCTGCCTTTTTATAATAGCCTTGTAAAATTCATTGTTCTGAATTTGATTTGTATTATTTTGGTGTGAATGAATTATTTTCAATTCATTTTTTTTAGTTTTACAAAAATAATACCTCAATTCTTCTTAATTTCTTTATAAAAAAAAGCCTTTTGTTGAGTGTCTATTAGAAGAATAATTTTTCACAATAATATTCAAAAAGAAAACGTGACCTAGCATAAAAACCTCAAGATTGTTTTGTACAAGAAAATTAATCTTATGAAAGCTGATGATCCGACGGTAACCATGAACACAAAGGAGCGCGCAATAGACCATCAGCCACCTCCTGCTTCATCAGGTTTGAGAGCATTGGGAGTTAGAAAAACACGAGTGGGACAAAGTCCAAAACGGAAGTGTGAACAGCGCACTCGTGTAGAAAAATTGTGTTTTTCTATATTCGGTAATGGGTGAACCAGTGAAGCCTCTACATCATCTGTACATCAGTGGAAGCAGCTTGATTTTTAAACTTTGCGCAGACATTTTTCTCCTTTCCGTGAAGAGAAATCAAGCAAGTCCTGCATCCACCATGAGGTTGATTGACAAATCTACCGACATACATATTTAATATGTTGCATTTGCTCACTATTCCCCCTTGACACTCACTGCTACCAAGAAACTGCTCTGAGGAACTCTCAGACCTCCAGTCACTCCCAGCCACTTTTTTTGTGTTCAATCATGTTCTGGCTGGTCCTGCTGCCTCTGCGTGTCTGCCAAAAAAATGATTTATGTCATCTGCGAATACAAACGCCGGTGGGACAAGTTCTAGCCAGTTTGACTTATAAATAGGTTCCACAGTGAACCATACAAATTCAGTAATAATTTGTATTTGATGACAGAGCGGCTGCATTAGCTGATATGTTAAATTACACTTTATTCGCTGATGCTGTGGCCTTAAATCTGTTGAAATGGTAGACTGCCAAAAGAAAGTACCACGGAAGTTTAGGCTCTAAGAGTGAAAAGATTATTGTGACATATGCAAGACGACCATGCAATGCAATGAAAAGAGTCCGTCCATCCGTCCATCCATTATCTACTGCTTTTTCCTTGCACTTAGGTTCGCGGGGATACTGAAGTCTATCCCTGTTGTCATTGGGCGGGAGACGGGGTTCACCCTGGACAGATCGCCAGTTGATCGCAGGGCCACATATATGGACAGACAACCATTCACTCTAGTCGCTGGACTTATGTGCAATAATCTCCTCCTGTGCAATAGTGCAATAACCCAGAATATATATTTGTAAATAAAAGCTGTGCACAGGGAGGCACGGTGGCGCGGTGGTTAGCGTTTCGGCTGTACAGCACAAAGGACTCTGGTTCGATTCAGACAAGGGGAACCTTCTGTGTGGAGTTTGCATGTTCTGCAGGTTAATTGATGGGCCCCCAATGAGTGCATGAATGGTTGTTTGTCTCTATAAGTGGCCCTGCGACTGACTGGCGACCAGTCTACGGTGCACCCTGCCTCCTGCCCGATGACAGCTGGGATAGGCTCCAGCATCCCCCGCGACCCTGAGTGCAGTATAAGCGGGAGATGATGGATGGATACTTGCGCATACCTTTATTCTTATATTGAGTTTTACTTTTGTTCTTTTCACATAGATACTTATATTTCTCATCTGTACCCTGTGAGCAGGAACCACTGCAACAAAAAGCAGTTTCTCCCTTGGGAGTCAAAGCTATCTCATTCTTATTCTTATTCATACATCTAGGGAATTTTGCGAAAGGAGTCATTAACTACATACTTTATACGCTCGTCAACATGCTTATTGTTTGTTTACCTGACTATTGGTCTCAGGAGATAACTTCACATTTAAATGACAAACAGCCCAATTATATCTGCAAAGTCTATCGAGACACAAAAGCTAGAGACTGCAGCTTCACCTGACAGTCTCCAACAGATCACCGTAGATCAGCTCAACACTTGAATAAATGTATTGTCAATTGCTATTTCAGTAACTGGCCTGAAATGAAAAAGCAATACATGCCATATAGATTATAGACTATTTGAAAGGTTTTATTAGTGACTGCTGAGTATATTTTGATCAAAAATAAAAGTGAGGAACAAAACAATAAATAAAATCCTCCAATTTTTCACTTTGTGATTCTCAGGGTCTTTTGAGTAGTTTGTTGTTGTACAAACTTTTGAAAATACATACATTTTTGAATAAGTAAAGCAGAAAGTAAATGTGCAGTTATATCAACTTACTAGGTGGATAGCATTTGTATTGCCAATGTGTTTGAAAAGCAGCTGCTGAAGTTGACCATATCCACCCAGAGAACTTTACACTGCAGAACGTTTTCTAGACAGTCTGATCAATGTCCTGAATATCTCGTCTCTTACCTCATTTCGGTCTAGGTTGGTTATAACATTGTAAACATGTTTTTTACCGCTTAATGAGGCTTACAAGGTGAAAACCTTCGTTTCTTTCAAATCGAGATCACGATCATCTTTAGGCTTTAGCTTATTATTAGCTGCTCAATATTTTATTAACATCACATTTTCACAGGGAGATATTTTGATTCCATATCCATTCACCCCAAAAAAGGCAATAAATAAATAAGAAAAGTCCTGGTTTGCCATTTTTATTTTGAGTCAAATTCAGCTCCGAATGATCTAATTCTGCACAGTATTATCTGATTCAGTTCCAAATGATTGACAGTGACATACTTTCCCCTGGCAGTGGCAGAATAAGAAAAGATATGGGCTTTTGTGACATCTTTTATACACAAACCTATCTGCAAACATTTATCCTGAAATGGCATAGGTAATGACAATGTGACATAATATGTGGTGTATTACCAGAAATACTGTTATCTAACAGAAGAATGGGATGCTGTTGTAATCTGTTTGCTCATAGAATGAGACACAAAGGAGTCACAGAAGCTCCCGGTAAGATGACACACTTCACATAATTGAAATGTAGGTTACGAGCTGATAAAACTGGGTCATAGACATTTTGTTTTTTGGCCCCGAATTACTGAATACATAGAAAGGTGTAACCGTCCGTCTGTCGAAGCGATGTTGGCCCAGAAATATCAAATGAAAATTTTGAATTACAAAAGTATGTTTAACAAATAGAGTAAAATAGAATCTGATGGTGGAGAGCAGATTGTGATTTGGCACTACACACTGCGTTTTAGAAAGAGAGATGTTTCTCTCTCTGAAATCTATTTCTCTTTACATTAGACAACTTTACTTAAGTTATAAGTGTGATATATATTTCCTCCAATGAGGGTCTTATAAGGAATTAATCTTATTCAAAGATACTAAATGCAATAGAGGGCGGCACAGTGGTTAGCGCATCCACCTCACAGCAAGAAGGTTCCTAGTTTGATTCCAGCTTGCCTGTTCTCCCTGTGTCTTCTCCGGATTCATACCAAGATCCAAAGCCATGCAGAGGGTTCATTGGGGGCCCTAATTTACCAATACATGTGAATGACAGAATGATGTGGCCACGTGATCGACTGATGACTGACCCACTGTAAATCTCGCCTAACGGCAGCTAAACGAATAAATGAAAATGTTAGAGAAAAAAATTGGAGTCCCATTGATTTTAAATGCTTGCTGGTGTGTTTTCTGACATCTACCCTTTTCTCACCTCCTCTCATACAAATCATATCTTGTCTCATAATTGTAGTTATGCTATTGTTGTTTCTTGACTCTTTGTGTTTCAAATTGCTGTTTCTTGACTCTTTGACTTTCATTCTGCTGTCTGGTGTTGAACTGATCATCATCTGGATGTTTTAGTCCAAGACCCGGCAGGGACCATGAGAGAACTTACCGGGAGGTTTCATCTATCACTTGTATGAAACAACCAATTATTTTGCAATACTGATACATTTTAAGAAGCGTGCAGTAACACTTTCATGATGAAAGTACAACATGTCCAGGGAGTTACATTGCAATTGTTGAAGCCTTGGCTCACTTCTTTCATAATTCATTCAACCTTGTTTCACGATGAGAGGTGAATCAAAGCTCCTTTGGCAAAGCATGTCTCTCGTCCGTTTTCAGGCTTAGGTTGAAAGAAATTCAAAGCAAATTCGCTATTCTCTTTTCCAATCAAACCGTCCCAAAAGACTGGCCAAGAGCTCTCAGGAATTTCCGCATTTGGATTTAGCTCCCTTATTGGGGACTTTTTTATATCAATCTGCCTGACCCACACTAAATGCCTCCAGCCTGTCTTCTATTTACTCAAAAGACTGAGCTTTCATTGCAATACAAAGACTTGATTAAACTTTGCGGGCTTCTCTCGTCACTGATTACTTTAAAATTATTCATCAGACACACCAATTTAATGGAAATGTACATTTCGTTGCCCTTATGATAGACGCCTCTTTCTTCTCTTTTTGCCAAATCCTGCTTTGTGATGGAAGTAAAGCTATCGGCTGCATGCCTGTAAAGAGTACTACAGATGCAGTATTTATTTGAGAATGCCAATAGAGAAGTATAGAGAAGGTCAGAGGGAGCTGCATTGCACTTTTGTAAACTTAGAAAAAGCATACAACAGGGTGCTGAGAGACGAACTCTGGTATTGTATGAGGAAGTCTGGAGTGGCAGAGATGTATGTTAGACTGGTGCAGGACATGTATGCTGGCTGTGAGACAGTGTGGAGGTGTGCTGTAGGTGTAACTGAGAAGTTCAAGGTGGAGGTGAGACTTCGTCAGGGATCAGCTCTGAGCCCCTTCTTGTTTGGTGATGGACAGGTTGACAGTCCAGAGCAATGGAGAACGTGGAAATGAGGTGAAGAATCGGGTTCAAGCAGATTGGAATAGTTGGAAAAAAGTGTCAGGGGTATCATGCGATAGAAGACAGATCAGCCAGAATGAAAGGAAAGGTGTGCGACCGGCAATGCTGTATGGTTTGGGGACAGTGGCATTGAAGAAAAGGCTGGAAGCAGAGCTGGAGGTAGCAGAGATGAAGGTGGTGAGGTTCTCTTTGAGAGTGATGCAGATGGATAGGATCAGTAATGAGTCCATCAGAGGGACAGCACATGTTAGATGTTTTGGAGGGAAGGTCAGAGAAACCAGACTGAGATGGTTGGGTCATGTACAGAGTAGGGATAGTGAATACGTTGGCAGACGGATGCTGGACTTGGAGCTGCCAGGTAGGAGGTCTAGAGGAAGACTGAAGGGAAGATTATGGACGTAGTGAGAGAGGAAATGAAATTAGTTGGTGTGAGAGAGGAGGATACGGAGAATAGGGTTAGATGGAGAAGGTTGATTCGCTGTGGCGACCCCTGAAGGGAAAAGCCGAAAGGAAAAGAAGAAGAAGAAAATTATCACATCAGAAAATGAGCAGAAGCTGCATCATAGCAGTCTGGACTCTAATTTTGTCACGTATTAAAGCCAATGTGTGCATGGAGAACACCATTAACAACATGTTGTATTTACAGTGCATGTGCCCTGTAAATAAGGCTGACCATTTGTCTTGGATATTATGTGCCAGTACACTAGAAAATCAGCCAAGAACCGAGAGAATTATTTAAATAATTTGTGTTTTAATAATCCTTATCTTCAAAAGTTGGACTGACACAGCTTCCTGCCCTTGTCTGACTGTGATTTTGATCAGAAATGACAGCCTGGCTTCTGGAAGTGTTGCTTTAGAATTCGGAAAACACGCATCATGGAATTCCCAGATTTCTCAGACTTTTCCCACCAGATTTGGCTCCAACCCCTCGTCTGGAAGCTGTCCAAAAATAAGGCCATTTCCTCCCCGTTACCAACATATCCCTCCTCCCACACAGACTCTACTAAGACCAACATGTTTTGACTTCATGTTAAGGGATTCTGAAAAAGTTCAAAGACTGGAACAGCAAAAACGGGTCTTCATTGGATGTGTCTCCTTTTGGAGAGTGTATTTTTGCACTTTGCAGCATTCTGACTCCAGATGCAGTTTGAAAGGCACCATCTGGCAGTGGACAGAGAATCCGCAATCTGCATATTCAGTCAGTTATCTATGTGACAGAGCAGGTGGAGGCTTACCTGATACATCCCAACTACAAACCGCAGCTTGTGGCCATCAGTGATCCATCTGATACGATCTATGTGTGATCAAATGTCAAATGGCTATTGAACATCTGGAGATGCAGCAGTAAGGATGACAAATCAATGTTAACTAGCTCCAGCATCAGTAGAATATCAATGAGCGCGCATGAAAAAGAAAAAGTGTTTCTGAATACAACAATCTCTCTCAGGAGCTTTCTGTACCTACCAGCTGCTGATGCTGAATGTATTTTTAATTGAGACATGTTTATAAATACATCCATGAGTTGTTTTTCATCCATCTGGTAATCCAGGTGGGAGAAATAATTTTGATCGATTCATTCAAGGAAAAGAAAAAAAAAAGAGATAATCAGCCAGGTGCAAAATGCATCTTCGTCTGTGATCGCAAGACCATCTTTAATATTCACTTCTCACCCTTCTTGGAAGACAGAATAAAGGCGGCTTTATTTTTTCAGTGAATTCTCTGCAGGAGTTTAACAAGTGTGCACTCGGTAGCACCCAAACAAATATGCAAGCAGCAAGCCTCGCAGATCACCAGCAGGATGCAGGGAGACGCGGCTAATTGGGAACATTGCTGGCAATTTAGCAGCATGCAAGCAGAAGCAATTTTATGGGAAACGTCAGCGTTCGGTCTTACCACTAATGCGCGTTCTTTTATTCTGAAATGCGGACACTCTGTGACACAATTGAGCAAGTGAGAACAGAAGGTGAATGTAAACAAGACAGAAATGTCACCTCTGTGTGTCGAGGGCACCGAAACCTCATCCATATTCATCGTATCATTTGTTAAATTTAGTCCCAGGAACTGACCGGTTAGGCAGTGTGTATTTTCAAAAGGCAGGATGAATAAGAGAGATAAACAATAAGAAATTTGAAAAAAGTACAAGAAGTGGTACACATAAGGGAAAGTTCAGTCCACTGTAAACCCAATAGGGCTTTCTAAATTTCAAAAGAAATTCAATCTGGAAAATTATCAAGTTATCTCCATCGTGTTGAAGGTTTAACTCACTGCTCCTTAAGTCTTTTCTACATGATCTTTGATGTTCCATCATTTTGAGCCATACGTAACTTCCTGGCTGCAGTTAACATCACTCCTTTAATATCCTCTTCAATTCCAATCAAAATAAATTACAAAAGGAGGAACATTTTGCAGGAACTCAACATATTTAGCGTTTATTTCCCTTAAATCAAGTAATGTATGTTATTGCACTGTCAATTTGAAATAATGAAGACCGAGACCGAATGGCCAAGGAACCATGGGTTACACACTTGAAATTTTAATGAAACTCAAAAATTTAGTATTGTTATAATGTCAGTTTCTATACGCCATTTTTTTTTCCTTTCTTTTTTTCCATTACAACAAAGTAAAGCAGATGTTTGCGTCTGAAAGAACAGCCTATTCTGAGACAACTTGTTGAAGGTCTCTGGGGAAGGTAATCTGCTGAGAGCCGGCCTGCTCGGCAATGCTCAAGTAGCGAAGTTAACGGCGCACGTTGATCATCCATAGCCATGCTCGTGGCTTTACAGCTTTTAGTTTAATGCTACGTCAGTGTTCCAATTTGTTCACAATGACAGTGTTAACACGCTGATGTATTGGGAGTTTATAGTTTACCTTGCACATCAGCACTCTGCATGTTAGCTTGCTGACAGGTGGTTATTAGAATCACTAATCAGCTGAAAGTCTGTGATGAGAGGATGTTACTTTGTATGGCATTAACTGAAATATAAAGTAATTGAGGGGAGACATGGGCTGTTAAAAGAAGAGTAGTGCAATGCATCCTTAATATCACGCCCCCATAGCTGCACTTGTAACAACAGGTAAATAAGATAAAGAATTCTAAGAAAGAGAAGAAAGTTTGAGAAAACTATATATACTGTATTAATATGTTCATTTTTTTTTTGTAATCAATTTTGTGAATATTTCCTTGAAGTGGCTCCCAATGTGATTTGTGGTTACATAATTCCTCAAGCATTCCTTTATTTTGCCCTGTCCTGGAGTTTGGCTTTACATAAATGTAATGAAAGTGTTTTATTCCTCTGCAATTAAAAGCTCTTCTCACATATATACATAAGGAATGTAAGTGTTTACACCTGCAATATTTGCCTCTGAGAAATATTAATAAACCGCACAGAGGCCGTATAAATTGGTTACATTTGATTTATATGATATGCTTAGCTTGAGTCTCTAATCCTGATGGGGCTCACAATGAGCTCTCTGAGATGCACTTGCTTTGTTCTGCAGGTGATCCTTGTACGCGCCGTGTGGGAAAAGCACATATCTCAATTTGAAAAGAACGTGAAGTCTGGTTGCATCTACAATAGGCAGCATGGCCTGCAGGGAGTCTGCAAGATGTGCAGGGTGAATTAATGTGCTGACTGATTGCTGCAAAACTCAGTTGAGCATAAACAGTGGTATAGCAGGAGCATCTTTCTGTCCCCCTATGTAACATCTTATTGTTCTACTACTTCTAGGGTCAATTATTTGACTCTGGGATGACGATTTATACCCCATAATTTACATGCATATTCCCATTTAATACAATGTAAATGGTCTAACCGTTAAAGTCACAACCAAGACATTAATCCATAAATATTCATTTATGCGATACTTTGTCAGTGTTATATAACTGTTAAAATTCGGATATATCAAGAGACATTAAAGCTGTATATTGAAAGGACTTAAAAGTAAATAAGAGAAGCAAACGACTGATCCAGTAGAGCATACAGAACAGTTGCAATCACGTTTGTTCATGATCTGCATAGATTTTTTGTACCTCTGTTTAAAAATAAATGAATGAATGCTAAATTAAAAAAAAAGAAACATTAGAAATACATACATACATAAATAAAAATCCCAACAGTAAATCACTGGGGGTGGCAGTAGAATACAAATATGCCGATCTCCGCACAACCTCTGAATTGAATGCTATGATACAATAACATTTTTGATTTAACTGGTTTGAATTTTTTTTTCTGTCATGAACACGGCCAAGCCAGACAGGTTCCCATGATTTACAAATACTATTCAATTTCCATGACATACGAAATAACCACCCCACATATAATCTACACAAAAAAATCATTAGGGTACAAATCGATGCTTTCAAGAGCACTTCTGCTGACAACCCTAAAAAAGTACGATGACTTCCATTATTTCCATGACATTTAGACATGTTGATTTCTTATAATTACAAGAAACCTGAACGCAAAGGCTCGAAAATGCCAAACATCATGGAAACTGGCAAGAGCAAACTATTCTGAAACAAGGGAGGCAGATTGTTGTTCCGGAGCTTGTTTTTCATCTCTTTTAACAACAATCATCTAAATATGGCTGGATAAGGTTCCTCTAACGCGGGCCGTAACAGTTGGAGAGACACTAATAAGTGAAAAAGGGAGAGGGTCCAAATGTGTCTGAAAGATATTCCGCTGGAGAGCTGCTGTGGAGCCGCAAAAGTAATAAAATGTGACCTTTTATGCAGATTAAAGTTGAATCCGCTGCATTTAACTGTGTGCGTGGATGAGCTTGTTATCCAGAGACTCCGCTGGCTCTGTTGAATATAATCAGCTGTGTCACAGAGCACAAGAGACCACTGAAGGAAGCATGCACATCACATTTATGCTACAAAGAAGGGTGGAGGTGGTGGAAAAAAATTTGCTTAAAAGGGTAGCATAATGACGGTTTCACAGCACGCCATGTCGGGAGTTTCTGGGGAGCTGAGCACGTGTACTGAGTGCTTTAATATCTGCAATACGAAACTGAATGCCAGCAGAAAACCTCTACCAACACAGCAAGCAGAAGTCTGCCTAGTTTCAGAGACTTGGTGCCACCAAATGTCTGGAGTACTTTCCGAGTGAATCATTACAACAGGAAGACAGATTTCTTCAGAGAGACTTGTCACTGATCTAAAAAGCTAAAATAAGGAGTGAGTCCAGACAGGAAATAGGGGGGAAAAAGACATCAAAGTGATGAAATTACGCCAGCTGAGTGTATGCTTTAATGTCATGGAAAGGCTGCGCCTGCATTAAGCAACACGCTATGAGAGATATTGAAATATTGCAAAATGTCAGTCCTGATTTGACCTTTAGTTTCTCACGCTGATGGTGGGCTAGCACTGCAGATTTATTCAGTCCTGTAAAAGCTTTTATGATTGTTATAAATTTCTTTTTGTGTGTAATAAAGCGTTTAAAGAGTGACAGTCCTGCCTTTTTCTTTTTTTTTGGTGCTGTTTTTTTTAGTCTTTGATAGTTATTATGGCGGCGATCACCATCAAACTTCCCGCGTTGCCAAATCCCTGACCATGATGTGACCCTGTGCAAACTGCTGAGTCTTCTCTGGGAATTCAGCGGTCACCGTGGGGGGAATCCAATACCACTCATGACAGAGTGAGACACTATTTTTCACACAGAACTTTTTTTTTGGGGGGGGGGAATGTCTTAATCACATCCGGCTTCTATCTGCAGTGACCTGCGGCCTCACTGTCATATATCACAAATATTACTCATAACAACAACAAACTAAAAGCACCAAAGTACTTTAATATATAGATGGTAGGTAAAATTCACTGTCGGGATAAAATAATCTACATTCTATTAAGATAAAGCATATACATGAAACTATTGACTGAAGATAAAGCCACAGACATGCCTGCTTTGGATTCCTTTCAAATTTGCAATTTTTCCAGCCTTTCAAAATAAAATACATGTATTAAAGAATGGGATAAAATATTGGAAGTGAAAAAAGTCAAAGCATTATCCGAATGTCAACAATGACAACATGGAGATTCAGCACAGACAATAACAGTCGATTGTGATGAAATACATTCAACTATATTAATGTTTTCAAATGTACAGTGGATTTACTGGACACTGAAACAAACAAATGTTTTTACTGTCAGTTGTGATAAATCTAAGTCTAAAACATTTGAGAACTTCAAAACACTGGAAGCAAAGAACATTTTTCTTTGGAAGCATATCTATATAAACGATATAAATCTTTAAATGATATAATGATTTTATTACTCTACTTCTGCTATAAAAAAGAATACTTAATTTCATCACTGCTACAGTGACACTGTGGCACAAATTCAAAATATCGCATATGATATAGACTGAACCATGGAATGTGAAGAACATACATGAGTTGTGGCGGGCAAGGAAAAACTTTTTCTGTGTGAGATATCTAATTTATTTTGTGTCCGTTGCATTAACTGAAGTTTTGTGATCTCAATAATGAAGGCTGGCACTCCTCCTTCCTTTTGTCATCACCTGCATGGACTCCCTCTTGTTGACATTGATTGGTGATGATAAGTGTTTCTTATATAGGCAGTTTGTAAGTTGGACAAGTTCCAACTGAGACACGAGTATTTTTGTGCCTGTCATACTCACATTATCATAATAAAATCAGAAACTATATAGTATTTCTATGTTTAAATATGGGGTCAGACTGGATTAAAAAATTCATCTAATTAATTTGAGGCTATGCAGTTAATTATCAAAATTAATTGAATCTCATTTTGATAATTAACTGCATTATCAAAATTAATTGAATTTCAGGGAAGTCTGGGCCTCCCTGCTCCGGTTGCTGCCCCCGCGACCCGACCAAGGATAAGGCGGTTGAAGAAGGATGGATGGATGGATGAATTGAATTTCAATATTTGACACAAGAAAAAAGAAAATACAAAGATAATATTACTGACCTGAAATGGTAGCTCAAGGATGTTTGGCGCAGAGGAGGTGACAGAGAGCTGAGGTGCTCCGCAGGTGATACACAAACTCCCTCCTGCATAAGTGCAAAGAACAGCGTTTTTTTTAACCTTCATTTGGAAGTTTGTTTTATTTAAATTTCCCTTCAAACAGCATGGTTTTATCTGGCCTGTCCATCAGGGCATCATGCTATCACAGTGTGCATCAATGTCAAATGTACCCGTGTAACTTGTGCATTGAGAAAGGTTCCGCAGTGCAAATGCAAGTGTGATTAAAATGCGTTAATTTTCTCAATACATTATTTTTCATTGAATAACCAATTGTTAGCAATGGAATAGATGTATACCTTGTATCTATCTATCTATCTATCTATCTATCTATCTATCTATCTATCTATCTATCTATCTATCTATCTATCTATCTATCTATCTATCTATCTATCTATCTATCTATCTATCTATCTATCATCTATTTTTTTTCAGACATAAAACCTTTTTTTAAATAAAGGAATTGTACTGCTTTTTTGATTATGTAAAAATCCAAACAGATATAAAACATTGCGTTGAACCCAGATGATCTTTGTGTGTATGACAGAAACTCCAAATGAAACGTCTATGAGTCACTGAAAATGAAACAAGTCAAAGATGCACCTGACATAAAAAAGGAAGGAAATGCAGTGCTGGCAGCTGTCCTCCCACTGGGTGAGATAAGGCAGATTTGCCCAATAGTCAGATATCAGAGCATTAAAGCTAAATAGATATAGCTGTCCTTTTAAAATCTCCTGGTCTGCAGCTTCAAAGTCCAGCAGGGCCAACACGTGAGCCCACTGATACTGTCTTGAATTACACTCTGTAATGTCAACTAGTTGCATTTGATTTTGGATCTTTTTTTTTTTTAATTTCAATTGCATATCTGATAGGGATGCTCCGGTACTGTCAGGGACTGATTGGGAGTTTAATTGGCACTTTTCACCAAATTCAAGAAACTAAAAATCCTCCTTTGTTTCACTGCCGTCTCGCATATTTACTCCAAAAGCTTTCATTCAAAGTTTCATTCAAGCTTTCAAGTGCTGTATGTTCCCAGTCCTCAATTTGGCAGCAAACATGTTCTGAAAAAGTAACATAGAAAGTGTATTTATCAAGCGAATCCGGCAGGTCAGGGTTCAGATTTTGTTAAATTTATTTGAATTGATTTATTTCAGAGGACACGGTCCAAAAATCATGCTGCAGCGGAACCCGGATTGCCCAGATGGGAATGACAAAGTGTTTGGAAACCTGTCCAGGGTAAACCCTGCCTCTTTCCCAATGACAGCTGGGATAGGCTCCATCCTTCGTGACATAATGAAAAGCAGTATTGTCACCTCCTTCAAAATAATCACCTGTGTCATTTTTTCCAATTTCTTCAGAAAACACAAAACGGAGCCATATTTTCAATAAGGGGTTGATTTAGGTAAAATTTGGTCCAAATCATCAGTTACCACATAGATGTCACAGATGTACACATGAAAAAATATCAAGATATTGATTAAGGATATTTATAATATACTTTGTGTTTATATATAGCAGCTCAAACCACTTGGAAAAGCGTAGAGATGTTATATTATCAACAATGCTTTCACAAACAAATATTTGCAGGTCATATTTGCAGGTCAAAAGGTAACCCAGAGGGTTTGTAACATGAACAGGCATACACAGAAGGAAAATTCAAAACAACACACGGTGACAGCACCATTTTGCCAAAATGTTTTTTTTATGGTCTGGCACTGCCTGTCCCAGTCTCACCCAGTGTCTATACAATAATGTGTCCCTTTCCAGCAAAACACAGGGGAGACAACATGATTCCACGCTATTACTTCTGGTTAGTTTGTCCCGAACGAGATGTACCTGCTATGGTGTGAATTTAACACTTCAGCCTTTGCAGTCACACATTTGGACACCGTCATGCATGGAAATTAAACCCAATTCAGGCTAAAATGATAAATCACTTTGTTTTGTGTGATGCTCTACATCATCCCAGTTTACCTTTTTTTTAAATTTTTTTTTATTCAATGTCAGGTGAGGATAAACACTAGGGGACAGCTTTCATACAATCTATGTTGATCAGAGAGGCGTAACACAATGCATAAGTACATCATTTGAATCTATTTGTGTGTGTGGCAGGGGCACGAATGGTGCCGTCGACTGACAACGCATCCTGATGGAACTAGACTCAAGGAAATTGTTTTCAGAACATTTAAAAAAGCATGCTTGTTTGTAAGATGAAACAGACAGCGTTTTCCAAAATAATGAAAAGCTTTGTGAAAATATAAATTCCCATCCAAAAAATACAGTGTGAAGAGAGGCTGAAAGGAAAAGCCTTTTGCTATCATAAAAAACAAACATCTCACTAATGAGACTGCGCCTTTGAATAATTTATTACAATAATCTTAAAGTACCTTACAATTGTATTTACTTGGTGCATTTTTCAGTCTCTTTCAATGGATTTGTTTATCGCTCCATATGCAATATGGGGTGGATGTGTTGAAAACATAACAGCATTGGCTGCATGGTTTATTCAGTAATAACATCCCAGCTAACAATTGTGCCATGTTGGTAAACTATGAGCAGAGAATTTGAGTGACTGATTGATTTATACATTTTCGACAATTTATTGTAATGTTTTAAACATGTGATCAATTTCAAAATGAATTATCTATATGAATCTACATATGTATACTTGTAATTTTCATGCAGATGTACTTATAAATTGATATCATTTGACTTTCTGGTAACATGTTGCAAACACTGCTACATTTTACTCCAAAGGGCACTTAAGGCGATTTCTCCAAACCTCTTGTTGGTGAAACATTCTGGTTGCTTTTTAGAGGATACAAAAGAAAGAAAAACTTGTTTGTGTCCATCTTATTGTGTTGAGGATTTGTGCTGATTTGCTGTTGGTACGGATGAAAGGAGAGTAGCAGCTTTGGCAGATAGTGGTGTAATCAACAGTGTAACTTAACTGTTTTCTTCAAACAGTAATTAATCAAATTCAGTCCTTTGTAATAGACACCATTTATATTCAATCCATTACCATGTTCGTTTAAGACCCAACAGTGTATCATTTAGATCCGAAAGGAAAATTAATGTTCTTCCTCTTTGAGACTAAGTGCAGAAAACACCAAGTACATGAGTGCACGTCAATCATGTGTTTTGAGATATGGCCAGCAGATGACGGCAGAGTCCCATCTCTTCTGTGTCTGCTTCACACACAAGGACCATCCGCTGCCCCTTCAAGGCTTCAGTCCTCTCTTCTCATTTCCATCACAACAATATGCCAGCTGCTTTCAGTCTCCTCCGTCCGGCAAAGAAGGAACTGAAGAAAAACGGTCTGAACTGCTCTAATTTTCTGTTGACTCTAATGTTTGTTGCTGACAGGTGGAGAATTAATAGGAAGACGGCATTCAATCCGAACAGAGGATTGCTTGGAACTGCACATTATTACAGAGACATTCAGCATCAAACACAGACGAACCATTAAATTCCTTCCGTTGGAAACATTTAGCATGCTTTGTGTCATATAATAGGATTGTGTTTGTATGGATGCCCGCGAGCTATTAAATAAACACAGTGACTTGAATGTGCATCATTTTGATACACACATCATTATATGCTGATGTCTGAGAAGAATAAAAAAGGCGGAGAATGCTGCTGTTTTTGTTTTTTTTATCAATTTTTGTACCCTGCAGAAACCTCATGATTCTTTGTTTTGCATTTGTCTTGCACCCCCACCCCCGTAGGGCCACATTCTATGCATATTTCAATAGGAGGCCACAGCTTGGCGTTTGATGCTTTCATGTTATCCACTGTGTACAGATGTGCAAGTGTAAGCATGTTCTGTATGCCCTGTTTTTCACTTTTAATAAATCCAATGATTCCAATAGCACCTTGGTCATCTGTTCCCTGAATGCACTCCGACAAAACAGCTGAGGATGCAGCTGCTCACTATGATCAGTTTTCTCTGTATGAATATGCTTTATTGATCTTAGTTCAATATGTCTTTACTAAAAGGCAGCTTACTTATTTGGTCCACTGTTGTCAGTGGTTGTGATTGAAACTTAATGGAAATGGATGATGTGTGTAAGAGCACCTGTCTGAGTTCGACGGCTTAAATCAGTATTCTCTCTTGCAATGAGAAGTGGAAATAGGAGCTGCAGTTAAGGCAATAGTGATGTCTATCCCCTGGTGTGTGAAATGGCTCAATCTCCCAAGCCTATCCACTGCTTGATTGTTATAAATCTTTTGAAATCACATTATCTCGGCACACCCATTACTGATGAATGCGAAGCTGTGGGAGGGAAGAAAGCTGAATGACTTTTTTGAAAAAAACTTTTCAGGTAACACTATACATTTACCTTTTTACTGTAAAAAGATCAATATGAATTCTTTTGAGTCACTTAAAATGGGAAAAACATGAAATTTAAGTGGTGTTTTGTCAAAAAGGTTAATTTGATTTTACTACAAAATGATGGGGGGTAAAAGTCCAAGGAGTTCTGCAAGAAATCACCAGGAAATAATCATAACAAAAAAGAGAAAAATGATCTGTGGGATATTACTCCCCCCCCCCAAAAAAGCTAAAAGTCACCGAAAATTACTTAGAATCAGTGAGTGATTTTGAATTTGCTGAAAGAAAGTTAACTGAGCGGTGAGAAAACATGAGAAAATGAGACGCAAAACGACACAAAACATGAAGTAAAAAAAAATAAATTGCAATTATCTGGGTCACTGATGTGTCTAATGTTTTGTCTGAAAGGCTTGCTTTTTAATATCAGTGGAATTAATATTTATTGGTGAAACACAGTTTATTTATTTGTGTTATTAAACAGAGCACAGTCCTGGAGGGGGGGGGGCATTTGGAAGGGTTTTAGGGTTCTTGAGGTCGGGGGCCTCCTGGCCAATGACCTAATCGGACCATTGATGCATATTTGATTAGCGTTGGGGAAGTTTAAAATAATGTTTTGGTATCAAACCAAAGAATTAGACAAAGCCACATTTTGGCTTCGCCATGTTCCATGGCGATATGACGAAACAGCAGACAACCAGGAATCTCACGACGACTTCAGGAGAAAAGTTTAGAGTATCAACCGAGAGTTGGATTCATCAATGAAAAAATGTAAAATATAAGATAAATATATGTATCCAACAAATATTTTCAAAGATCGTGATACTTTCACTGAGTCCGAAAACGCTGCATTGACGGATCGATTGAAACTGTAGGCGCCTCCCAGCAATTGTGGCTAAATATGTGCTGCAGACGGGAGCTTATGGACACACGCTGAATGAATACAATTTTGAAATGTTCGCTTAGCTCGGCAAACTAACAGCAGATGTTATTTTTTCATTTACAGCAGGGAGTCTATTCATTTCAAACCGAGGTCGCCTCTGTTGTTAGGAAAGTCATAGATGCAAGCAAGTCCAATTACTGCGGAAACCAATGAAAAAAAACTTGGAACCGTCACACAGGAACCAACGTTATTCCAGCATGTCTCTGGAAGAAAGACAGGTTTTTGGAATCCTCAGAAGGTTCTTGGGAAAGTTCCTGCAGTGGGAAACACCTAATAAGTCCAAAATCCCATCTGTTTTCAGAACATTAAAATGCAGTCCGAAACTGACCGAGATTATATTTGCTATCTGCACTGCATATGTAGCTATTATTATTTTAAACTGCCATTTGAGGCAGAGGGCCGTGTAATTCTCTTGACATATTACACTTACAGGAGGGAGGAAGAAAAGGGAAATACGATGCACTATGTTCAGTTTTAAACAAATTCATCTGAGCACTTACACTAAAAGGGTAATTTCATAAATGGAGATGAAATCCATTAAAGTGATTTGTCCACCTTCCAAAGAGAGTTTGATAGTGTTTTCAGTGAGAGGGAAGCTCTCTGCTCTTATAGCACCATTACCTGTAACAATGAAGTGGTTTTCAGCACACAACACTTAGAATATCACCACATGTATCATATTTACATAGCAGAAATGAAGACAATTATGCTGCAGCATTGCGGCAACTGAAAGGTTAGATTACAATGTTCTAATGGAGAGCAGATCTGATCGGTTTGTTAAAAAAAAAACCCCCAAAACCAGCGTCTTCAATCGCGTGAAAGGAGCGTTAATGTGAAAACTGGTACCAGAGTCACGGCCGTACTACGGTCCTGGTAGCGCTGTATGTTTGCAGCATGCATAATGACCGTTTTAATCCAATACATTGAATATTGCAAGAAACAGAAAAACAGTTCCAGTACTGAGCCCCCACGCTTACTCTCAGGCACGCTGACAGAAGTTTTCAGGCCGTGGCAAAACATGTGACACGTGGACTATTGTAATCCCTGTGATTTTGTCTTCATGTTATATTCAAAATGTTTTTGTGCAGACCGAGGGACGCTGAATTATTTGTGTCTTTCCAGCGATCCAACAGCAACCCCATCTAGGGCCCTTCGAGTTTGATCATTAGAAAACTATTTTATCATCGCTGAGGGCCATTAACCACCTGCCGTAGTCGTTATAAAACTTACATATAGTTCGCCCACTTAAGTAATTCACTAAGTCTCGAGTTGCCAAATTAGCATAATGTAACTGTCCTTTTGGAGGCCTGACCGAAATGTAAGCCGGTTAATTGCGACGCAGCTTAAAATGTCACTTTCAGGGACTGCGGCGAGACTAAAACTCAGGAGAGCTTTAACCAGCACGTCGGTGATATAAAAGCATGTTCCCTCAACTCACTGGGATGTCTCTGGCTGCTGTAGAAGACAGACTGCCGAGGACAAACAAGGGCAGCGGAGAAGAATAAGAGCTTAAAGCTAATCATAATCCACCCACATGCATGTTGCTGCCCACTATACCCAGGAGAGCTCTTATGACTTATCAAGGAAGATATGTAGACTTAACCCACACTGATCATGTTTAATTAAGATACACTCCTGAGCACCTTCATTTGATATAACAGCTAAGTAATAGAGGATCAGACTCCTTTAGAAATTGGGGGCGTTTTTGAAATACCTCTTATGACACACACAGAGGCTGCGCACCGGCCCGATGTGCAAAAGCCAAGTGCAGGTTAATCATAACACACGGTCATCACCACTAATTAAAAGAGCAGGGATTAGTGGCCATTTATTCCGGCTCAACGTATTCAGACATCCCAATCCTTATCTGCAGAGGATTCACAGTCGCGGAGTGTTTTCTTTGATTTTCTCATGGCTTAAAAAAGCATTTTATGGTGCATAAAAGTATCATTGAAGATCTAAGAATGCAGTTCAGTGATAAAAGAATAGTGTTCTGCATTGACACAGGAGAAGACCTTAGCGAGCCTTAAGGTGATTAAACTACAAGACTACAAGACTACAAGAACGTAAATAGACATCTTTTGCATTTTTTACGATTATCCAGAGGTGACTTTTTTAATTTTGTGTAAAAACAATGTTGAAGGATTTTAATCTGAACTAATCACCAACTGTGGAATAAAAAAGCATTGAAAAATAAGCTCAGAGGTGGAAATAGGTAAGAAAATGTTGCACCAATAGACCCTTTGTGTCCAAAGCAGAAGCATTTCTGCAAACACTAATCAGTAAAATCTGTTAAATCAGGCTTTTTTTTTTCCCTACTTGCGTCAATGAACATATCCTTGATTGTGACATCTTTGAGCTTTGCTGAGCAAAGATTATAAAATGAGTCTCAAATAATAAGCCATTAAACAGGAATAATGAGACCAATTGAGTCGGTCTTCTATCTTGCAGAGTCTGTGTTTATTTTTAAAACTTCCAGTCATGGTTTTTGAGGGAAGCAACTGACTGCCAGAGAGTTACACAACTTCTTTGGAAATGAAATTAGTATAAACTTGTTATTTCATTAGCACTGGGGGGAAAAGTCATGCAGATGCCTTTGTCTTTGTCTCTGGGACAGGAGCTCAGGCTCCGGTGACCCTATCGTTGACCGTTGACCTGTATCATTGAGAGCCAGACTGTGATTGCGGTGCTTTCCGGTGCGGCAGAAAAAGGCACAAAGTCACTCCTATTATGACACAAGACCTCAGTTGTGATTCACATTTGGTTTTCTGATGACAGTTAATTGATTGTTGTTTGGTGCCTATGTGTGTCAGGCCTTATCCCTGCTAATTTTCATTTGTAATTTAATATACTTATAGGTTGATTGGCTCATTAATAGGGATATGGCACGCAAGTGATTGTATAATACAGTGCAAGAAACCAAATGATGTAAGTGTCCTCAGATATCTACAGCGGTTGAAAGTGCTCCCTTCCCTTGTGCTTTTTTGAAAAGGAAATATACTACCGAGGACTCCTACACCTGTGACGGTATTCAAATATTCAAAACATACAACTGTGCTATATTTTACTATGCGATAGAAGACTATCAGCCAGAATGAAAGGAAAGGTGTACAAGACAGTGGTGAAACCAGTGATATGTATTGTCTAGAGACGGTGGGTTTGAGGAAAAGACGAGAAGCAGAGCTGGAGGTAGCAGAGATGAAGATGTTGAGGTTCTCTTTGGGAGTGACGAGGATGGATAGGATCAGGAATGAGTTCGTCAGGGGGACAGCACATGTTAGATGCTTTGGAGAGAAGGTCAGAGAAGCCAGACTGAGATGGTTGGGTCATGTACAGAGGAGGGATAGTGAATATGTTGCGAGACGGATGCTGGAATTGGAGATACCAGGCAGGAGGTCTGGAGGAAAACAGAAGAGAAGATTTATGGACGTAGTGAGAGAAGATACTGAGTTAGTTGGTGTGAGAGAGGAGGATACTGAGAATAGGGTTAGATGGAGAAGGTTGATTCGCCGTGGCGACCCCTGAAGGGAAAAGCCGAAAGGAAAAGAAGAAGAAGAAGAAGAAGACAACAACTGTGCTTTATTTAAAGACGAGCTTTGTCATATAGTCGCCTCTGCATGGATTTCTGTTCGGTTTCAGTCGTCGGTGACACTGACCAGTGACACTGTTGCGGGTGCAAACGCTAATGCACACGTCTGCATCAGATATATAAACAGCAGAAAAATATCGAGAAAGAAGCGCACAAAAGCTGTGCCATTCGGTGTGACTCATCCTCACAAACTCTGTCACTCCACAAAGAGCATCATTTCCACGACTTTCATCCATCTTGTGCAGTAAGAGGGTTACCCTGACCACAGAATTTAGGATATCACTCTTAAATCACTCCATCAACTTCTGAAGGATTTATGAGGATGACGTCTCTGGTCAGACTTGTCGTGGTCGCCCCGCATGTCTTTGATGCTTTACGATCCGTGAAATAGACCCAGCAGATGTTGGTGTTTTTGAAAGCCGCTGCTCCTCTCCACCCAGCTTCTCTTCTCTCTAGCTCTCTCTTCTTCTCGCTTTTCCCCTCCTCTCTTCTGCTGTCCCCACCTCCTCCCTTCTCTCCAGTGACAGGTAGAGAAGATTCAAGGTTATCAACTCTGTCAGACAGTCAATCAGGATGACTAACGGCGTAACAATGTCAAGTTAGACCATCAAGTGGACTTTCATTCCTGAGTCTTGTTCCCCGTAATTTGTTTTTTCGCTTTATGTCAAGCTGTCACAATTGCAACATCAGGCACACCGACCGAGAACCAAGCAAATACTTTATCGTCACGCTCGTCAGTTGTCATCATTATTCACTCCACAGTTCAGTTTTCATTTATGTAAATATGTGTGTGTGTGTGTGTGTGTGTGTGTGTGTGTGTATTCGTATTTTTACATCACAGCTGTGTGAAAGTTAGATAACAATTCCAATCACTTCATCTGAAATATTTCTCAATTCCCTCGAAGCCATAAAGAAGACACCCCTTCTCTTACTCTGCGCACATTTACACATTCTCTGATTGCTGTGGCTAAATCAAACAGTGAAATCAAAATTGTTTCATTTTGATGAGAATCAAATATTGGCTTTTGAACAAATACAAAGGACTTGCCACAGCGGAACCTAGTCTTCATTACAAACACACTATATCATTTACAAAAAAAATAAATAAAATGAAAACAACGTGTTCAGTGTCTTGTAAATTCAGGAAAAATGGTTTTACGCTTGACGCCGTATCCTCCTCTTCAAAGATCTCCACAGCGAAACCAATGAGTGATACCCCCCATGCATGCATATTCTAGTTAAAGTGTGACCGGTGCTGTAAAGATTTGTAAAAAGAAATACAAAGAATTTTCTGCTGAAAAAGGATTATTTGCCTTATTTCAAATGGATAGATTGGACAGCACAATGATCTGAATGTTGTCAAGGCATCTTATTTGAAAGGCGTCCTGCATTTGCCCTAGTTGTACTGACCGAGACGCATTCATGCACTTCAATGATAATGAATGAAATAAATGAACAATTAAATGGAGATACCTGCACACATGAAAATGCAGCGGACACAACAAGATTTGAAGAAGCCACAGAGTTATCTGTGATTTCTAGAAAGTGTAGCCTCAGGAGTTTTGGCCTCGGTATTGTGTCTGCATGGCGGGTCAGGCCAGTGGGCTTCACTTCACGGGGAAGACCCTCCGCCGCGCAAAATCAAGCCTCGGCAACATTCCGCCTCTGTGTCACATCAGGCCATTTCCCTGACCTCCAGGGCGATTTCCCCCCGGTACGGCTCATTCACCCATGTGCTTTGCTCGCCATGCGTCGAAAAACATTTCGCACGCTGAGCAAAACAGACAGAATATTGATGAGAAAGTTTTGCAGTTTCCTTAAATATCCTTTACACACAGTTAGAGCCTGAAAGGCATTAGGTGAAAACTGAACTCCACTCAAACTATCCTAAAACTAAGTTTAAAGCTGTGGAAGTTTCATTTGCCGGCACAGTGTGAATCCGGCCTAAGAAATGATACCCTTTGCATGACAGAGATAAAAAAAAAGTTTGCCGCTCTGCAGAAAAATGGATTCAAGGATAGATGGAGCGATCGAGGTCAAGGAGTGAGAGGAGGAAGAGGACAGAATATGATATCATGAAATCGTGTCCACACTGGTCAACAACGTTTTTCACTGTGGACTGAAAATGGGGGAGGCTCTTCAGCACAAGTTTCTCACATTATTTTTTATTCGTAATATGAGCCAGTACATTAGCTTCCATCAACAGATCTGCTGGTGCTTTTAGAGATAATATTACTTTTTATTTGCTTATGTTCATTCAGTTTCTGTAATTCGGCGTACTGAGCATCAGGATATGAACTCCTCTGGGCTGATTTCACATTCTGCTTTGTTGTCCCGTCTGCCTCTGGTTGGGGACGATACCTCCATTCATCACGTTTACATTTCAAAATGTCAATATCAGAGACGCAGAGATAGTCGGAGTGTCATTGAACAACAGGCAGTTGTGACTGTCCATGGACTGCGGGGCGGTGTGTCTCTATGAGTAGCTATTTAACAGCAAGCTATCCTCTATCGCCATGCCAACCGCTGTCCCCAAAACTCTGTCCATCTCTTCAAATCCCCGAAAACATTACGTGACATCCTGATTCCAGCCGAGTGGACAGACGGCTCAGAAAAGCTGGGGTGTTTTGTCATTTGGCACTGTGAGATTCCACCGGGCTTCTCAAATCCACAGCTGTTTCATCAACCACCCACAATTTAGTGTTCTACACCTCCCACTGTTGCCTTGGCACCTAGGGAGAAGGTATACAACTTGTTCCCTCGCAGACATGTGCCACTCAATCGGTGTTCATATTGTTAAAATGATCTTTCCGATACTGCGACTTTGTACATCTTCTTCACAATCATACATTCCGTATACCTTTTTAACGGCCTCATAGGATCAGGTGAATCCACTGCATTCGATGCACTGCTTTTTTGAACAAATAATCTTAATTGCATAAAAAAGGACAAAAAATAGCAATAATAGTGGAAATTGTTGAGTGTTTTGAATGAGCGATAACTTTGCAGCAAATGTCCAATGATGACTTTGCAAAAAGCCACTCCTCACTCAAAATGGGAAAATACAGTACCTTCTGCAGATTATAAACCCTTCAGAGACAAAATGTGTGTTTTTTTTTCTTATTTTGGTCTGTATAAATAATATTTGATTTATCAGCCAGAAATATGGGATGTTATCTGGCTCCAAGGTAACACAACAGCCTCACAATATTTCTTAGGCTGCTGGAAGTGTCACGTTGCAACCGAGCCAGCCTGGGATTTGAGCAATGGCTGGCTGGCCAAATATGTTTTGTCCTCTTTGAATAGTCTATCTGAATCCAGTTTCATATACACTAACATATCCATGAATTCTTCACATTTAATCTAATTCGGTGTCACAGTTTATAATACAATTTCATTTATCAGATGCTTTTATCCAAAGTGATGTACATCTGAGAGTTAAGTCATACACCGAATTGCATCATAGGCAATTATGTGTTCAGCGTCTCGTTCAAGGACACACCAACATGGTCCCTGTCGAAGCTGGGATCAAGCTTGTAACCCGGCGACCGCTCTCTAGCGCCGAGCCATGCCGTCCCCGTTCAGACATTCCGCATAGCTAGAAATTAATATGGATTTTACATGGGCATGAGAGACAGAGCACTGAATATAATTGCTCCTGTTCTGCATCATAATACAGTCTGACATGAACAGTTCTGTCTGCAATCAGCATGGAATGTGTATGTGTGTGTGTGTGTGTGTGTGTGACTCTTTGTAGTGGTAAAAGCCCTCTCAGGGCACTAGTATCATGAACACCTTGTTGCATCAGAAACCCATGGATGAAAGACTCTCAAAGTTGAGTCTTTCAGTATTGCCCTCATACTTTTATTTCATTATTTTCCACAGTATAATGATGTTACAGCTCCATGCAATCCCACTGTCCTGTTTATTGACTGTGTATCGTCTACCGATACTTGAGAAATGTTTCATCTCCTTCATGCATGATCGCTTCCTGGTGTGTTCACTGTTCCGCTTCCCTCATTGCCTACACGAGGAGAACAATATAGCTGATCACCGCTGATGTGATTACATGTACGGAATAATCCTTCTCTTCGTTTTTGAACACCGTGTTATCATGTGGTGAGCCTTATGTTCCTTTTGAACAGTAGCAGCAAGCTTGAAAAGTTTGGAGCTTCAAAGACGCTTGAAACCATTGCCGAACATGCTTCGTCAGCGGGGATGTGTTTAGAGTTTTGCGGTGCGGAAAAAAAAAAGAAAATAAAATAATTCTGGGTTAACGCATAACGATATTCACAGTCGCAGACTTAAAGCTGACAGTCGGAAGGAAATCTTGGAGTTTTACGGGAGTCTTACTGGAGTCTCAACGCGCTCCTGTCATCTCGGTCATTAAATGTAAGGTGGTAAGCCAAGCAGTCTTCGAGCAGTCTTTTCCTCGTCCTGGGGTCACGATAATATCAAACGTGTTTTATATTATTGCGAGTCCATCAGACTTTACGGTGATGTGACACGATCATTAACCAATAGATGAGCTCCAACAAAACCGGAAAAAGGAAACCTTGTAGACAAACAATCGCCAGAGCAGTATTGGTGTTAGAGACGGTATTTGTTGGCGGTATGGATGAACGGAAACTGTGAAGGGTATCCACTATCAGTATGGACCGTGGAGAAAGAGGCGTGATTGGTGGAGCTGTCGGCAGAGCAACCCAGCGCGTACAATGCCAACTCTTCAACGTATCATGACGGAACTGGAGAAGGAAAAGATTTTGGACTGAAACAGCAGAGGCTCTGCAAATACCCAATCAAACAAATGTTTGCGTGGTTGGAAAAAATCCTGAAGGAATCTAATTGTAGTCTTGATAATTAGGGATCATGTAAGATTCACGATATTTATAATATCTCAGTCGAAGCCTACTCTCAGACTTGAAACTCTAAAAACTAGTCTTTAGAGGTGAGCAGGTGTGGGATGATAGTTTTACTCGAGTCTTTTCTAATCTTTCTGTATGTATGAGTGGCATAAGATCTAAAGGTGAGAATATTTCTTGTTTTGCCAAAGGACTGACATAAAGACACCTAGAGGCAAAAGCAAAAACAAACAAGATGTGTCATTCAAAATATAATGATGGTTTTCAGGTTAAAAACAAAGCAAACATGCCGAGGCGTCAGCGACACCGAAACTTGACACCGCTTGTTACCTACAATCCAAAGGCGCAATAAAACCCGAAACATGCACATTAGAAGAGACACGACCTTCAGTCCATTAGTGCGCCGGCGTTAAGATGCATTTCTCGATGCATCCATTTGTCTTTTAAATCCCTAGATGCTGCGAATAAGATTTACTCCAAAGAGATAATTCCGCGCGAGGTGGCAAAATACAACAACCTCGGTGAAATTCAGCCGATTTGTCTCAATTTCTCCATCAAAGTCTTCTGAGCATGTGATCCTATTAGCGGACGTCTCTGGCTGAAGATGACTTCATTGAGCCTCGGAGAGGGCTCTGACAGTTGAGTGGGGGTTTGAATAGAGATGTGTGTCGAAAGGGTGAGGATGGGAAAGTGAAAGGAAGGTAGTGGAGGAGAGGAAAGAGTAAAAAGACACCTGAATTGAGACTAATGAATCCAGAGAGGGGCACAGACATGTCTTTCATCTTCGTGCAGTCTTGAATCTCTCTTTCATCATCATCATGTGAGAAATGTGCATGCTCATAGCACAGATGCATTTACCTGTAGAGGGGAAAGAGACGCCTTTCAAAGAATTTGGACTTGCACTTTTATTTTTTTGTGCTTACTTTTTCAGGCCCCTCTGTGTTTTTTGTTTTTGGGGGGGGGACCGGGCGAACCTACAACCCACTCACACTGCGAGGAGCAGGTGACAATCATTTATCCTGACTTGATCTTTTTTTAATGCGTCTGATGCATGTCAGAGGGAATTAGGACTGAAAGCCCAAAAGTATAAACAGATGATCTTCAAACGAGCGTTTAAAGTGTCTGCAATTTGGGCAACGGGGAGAGATGTGAGGAACACCCAGGGGGCACAGCTGGAGTCAGCAGAGATGAAGACGTCGATGTTCTCTTTGGGATCGAGCGGGATGGATACGATCACGACTGAGTCCATCAGAGGGACAGCACATGTTAGATGTTTTGGAGATAAAGTCAGACTGAGAAGGTTTGGACATGTACAGAGGAGGGATAGTCAAGATCTGGGTAGAAGGTTGGAACTACCAGGCATGAGGCCTGGAGGAGGACCAAAGAGGAGATTGATAGCTGGAGTGAAAGAGGACATGAAGTTGGTTGGTGTGAGAGAAGAGGATGCGTGGAAAAGGGTCATACGGGGGCAGATGATTCACTGTGGTGGCCCCTGAAGGAAACAGTCGAAAGGAAGAGAAGAAGGAGATGAGACGGGCAGCCTGTTCTTAGCACTGATTGCATGCTGTTCCTTGTTAACCCTTGAGTTCAATGTCACGAAGTGCTTCAACCAGCCACTGTTGGAAATGTTGGTCATTCGGGTGGTTCTCTATTAAGTCCTGTAAATGTGAGCTGTGATTTTCTGTGTCGAGATATTGCATCCAGGCTTTCTGACATAAACCTGTTCTCTTAAAAAACATTCAAATAATCTGTCAATATTATAAAATACAGTGCAGGAACACCAACAATGTTTTGGCACTGGCAGTTCATGATCACATGACCAATTGTGAATGAAGGTGTCTGCAAGAAGTGATAAGTGTTTTGTCGCACCGAGTGTTTGCTTGACGACTGAATTCTCCAAAAGTAAAAGCGTCAAGAAAACGGAGCGCTACAGATGTTGAGAACCTTTGAGAATGAAATTTACAGCTAATAAAGCAATAATGGATTATATTCACAACATCACAATTTTATAATTCATAATTGGTGTCTGACATGATCTAAATCCTGAAGCTCCTAGTGATTCCCAGGCCTAATAAAGCCAACAGCAGGTCTAAACATTGCACAATTACTATGTTTGCTTGGCAACTATGCAAAGTAGCCCAGACACTCAAAGTGGTTATGTAAATTTCAAAAATCCTACAAACAAAAGAAAAGGATGAGGTGGCCAAGTGCTGCTGTGGCTGCATTGTAACAAGAGGATTCTGGTTTTAAACCTGCCGACCGACTCCCACGGGCTTACAAATTGCAGGTTAGGTCTACGGTGCCCGTAGGTCTGAATATTGCTGGTTGTTCTGTCAGATAGACTGTCGACAGCTCGTGGATGTTGCCCTCCCAGAAACTAGTGGATTCTGGGATTGGTTCCAACTGCTTGCAACAGCTCACTCAAGAAAAGCGAGATAGATAATAAACAAAACACCTTTCAGAGTCTTCTCTATTGGAGTCAAAACTACTCACTAAAAATCCAAGCAAGTCTTCAAACAATTATTTTCTTAAATCAATTTCGAATTTCAGCAAAGATATGTAGACAAAACAGCTATTATCATTCGCCCAATGTCGACTCTGTCAGATGTCGTTGTAATTGTAAATCATTGATTTTTATCAGTGCCGTCTGGCAGCTTCAGGATGAATGAAGTTAATGGGCCACAATATAAGCACCATTTTTATTTTTTCTCTCCCCAAAGTCATTGCGTTATGGGATGTCAGAAATTTTTAACATATGTAAACATTTTGGCCCCTTCAGCTCAGCAGTCAGCAAACAAGTAAGACGCAGGGCAACAAAAGCGTCTCCCTTGTTGCCTTGGAGAATAAGGGTTCATGACATTGCGTGTTTGTTGTAACACTGCTGTGGTGAGAGCTAAATAGTTATTGCAACATTTGCAAGAGGCAAGGATCAAGAACTGATCTCGCTACCCGGGAAAATTTGCATAGTTGGTGAAATTCATTTTCAACCCGAGATCACACATATTGCATCAGCGGTTGTCTTTTGCCAGGAGAAAGGCCAAAACGGTGGTATACCGTATTCAAACGATGAAAACACGAGTCGAAAATCAGCCGAGTGTTCATCGAGGACCACGGCCGCGCTAAAGAAAAGAGATGGCCCTAATGATATAAAAGAAGATGGCAAACTATTGCACGGAAAATGACTCGAGGTTATTAACTGCAATCGTGGAGTAAGAAGCTGTGAGGATTTAGCTGGACTGAGGGGATAAGGAGTTCAGATAAGCTGACGCCAGTCCGTGCAGTCCTTTAAAAACAAATTGCATTTTAAAATCAATCCAGTATTTTACTGGTAGCCATGTGAGGAGAGGCCACAGCAGATGTGGCCTCTCTTCTTGTTGCCAATGAGGCATCTCGCTGTTTTGAACAAGCTGCGGGCAAGGTTAGGCTGACTTACTGATTCCTGGATAGAGGGAATTGCAATAGGAAGGCCAGAAAGAAACTGAAACATGCCTTCGTCTCCACATCTCAAACACAGGGAGAGAAAGAGAGAGAAACAGACATTTAATGCTCATCAAAAATCCTGACACAGAGATAATTATTTATGAGATTGTAAGTCCAAATCAATAATTATTCAGAGCATGAGGCCTGTAATGTTTGAAGAAGGCTAGGACATATTCATTGACAGAATAGTAATAAATTATTGACAACATACTGCATTGGTCATTGAAAAAAATGGGCCTTAACAAGCATTAATAATGTCAGGGGTTTTTCAATCAGAGTCCTCCATGAGGTGATTAAGAATTGGAGGAGAAGAGAGTTGGACTGGATGGATTACATCGGGGGGGGGATATACGAGAGCGTTATTGTCTGTTGCCGTGCAATTTTCCTTGCCGAGCTGATGGGTTTGACAGCAACATGAAGAAAATAATTGGAAAGAAAGTCTACAGCAATACCTTGAAATGCTATAACAATGGATTCACGGTTTCCGAGGCGGTGCATAAACTCTACTGAATCACAGCCATCTTGAAAGAAGCGTATCGAAGTTTTTCGCCACCAACCGTTGACAGAGGCGTCCATGTGTCCATGACACAGAGAAGACTTTCAAGGGATGCAAAAACTGACCACAAGTGTATCTAACTAAAGCTATGTCTTGTTGAGGAGAATGACACGGAGCGACAGAGTGATCTGAAAACCCTCATCCATTTGGCTTCATTCAAATATTGTTCGCCATTGTCAAAGCGAAGCTGGTAAATGTGGCCTCATTTATCAATGCAGGAAAGTGGGTGAGTAGTCTGGTGATACTCAGTTGAAAGGGCACGGATCTAAAATGGTGCTTCACCAAAGCATGACTCATGACAGTGAAATACATGAACAAAGGGAGTCCTTGTTCTATAAATTAACAAATGCTAAATCCATCACGGCAATACGCGAGGAGATCACAATACATATAATCAGTTGAGATATGTTAATTCCCATTTACTTGACACATGATAGGTGACCAAATTATTCGAACGGATTTGATTTGTACCCTAATTATAAAGCGTCGCCGTTTTCCACAGTTGCTTTATTATGTATGAAGAACTTCCCCATTCTGTTCATTAAATCCCTGCTTCCCTCTGAAGGCAAATGTAGCAGTCGTGATAAATCGGCCGCCTTTGATTTCAGAAGTGCTGCACCAGAGCGCAGTGCCATCACGCATGGCCATCCGCTGTGTTTACTTTGATTAAATGGCCTGAAAATGACAGCAGGCTGCTACAGCAACACAGACCTCTACACATATTAGATGGGTCCATTATAAAACATCAAATAATTCCAACATTAGATACCAAAAAAAAATAAAAAATCCCCTGGTCCATGATTTAATCTTAAAAGCAAAATGCTACTATATCACATCTTTGGATGTTCTGTTATCATTTACAAGGTGAAATAAGGCATGAAATAGAAGGGGATTGGTGCGGACACTTCTACAAATGTTTTTCTCTTATCATCACCAGTGAAGTCATCTGCTTGAAACCCCACACTTTCTCCGGCTGCAAGAAATTGTTGCACTGTATATTTACAAACTTTGCATCTTCCACACAACGAGATGACTTTCCGGGGGACGTAGATTCATATTGTCTTTTCTATTTAGCGCCACTTCTCAAGCGCGGACCAAAATAGCAAGGCGATTAACACTGGGCCCGTCATCTTCAAATTATTTTCTGGTCAGGGTTTTTGCAGAAAATGTCCACGAGATTAGTCACCAATACTTGCTAAATGCATCATTTTATATTGCTAATCACCTCATTTATTTTAAGTGCTGATCACACTGCAGTAGGTTGATAGCAGCAGTGCAGCGCAGGCGGGAGGACCGGTCGGGTGCAAAGGCAGAATGTTAAAAGGGAGTAAAAGTCACTGCTCTTATTACTCTACCCTACCTCTGCTGATCTGAACCTGGATGTCCCTCTGTGTGTGTGTGTGTGTGTGTGTGTGTGTGTGTGTGTGTGTGTGACTCAGTGGGTGCTGCTGAACTAAAGCTCAGTGGCCTTACTCGCTCCTCAAGTAAAAGACGTGATGTGCCTGGACGATATGACTGGCTTTACTGTGACCCAGTTAAGCTGAATCCTTTGCTGTTGCTGCTACACAGACAACCTGGCTTTCCCTTGCTTTACTGAACTCCCTCTTAATTGAAGAGACAGCTTAGCCAGGGAAGGCACAACAACTTTCAAAGGGCATTCAGGTAGGTAGTTTATTTTCTCTTGAGGTGAGATTAGTCACTGACTTAGTCACCGTCACTAACGTGAGGTTACCGTGTTGGCCTCATCTCCAAGAACACAGAGAGACATACAATGCTATCTAAATGATCAGTCTGCTTATTCATTCAGCTGGTGTGGAGCAATCAGAGAGATGAATGACTTTTGATTTTGAGACGTAATTACTACATCCAACAAGGTTTTCGTAAGTCGTCCTTGGATATGCTGGTTGCTTCCGAATTATAATTGGCCGCAAGCTCCTCGGCTGTGAGATTGCCATTTGTCCAGTTATGGCAGCTTCTGCTTTCCAACAGTCCCCACAGGCCAAAAGTGCTGATTCCAAGGGCTTTTATAAGAGAGCTTATACCCTCCTAATCACAAAACGGTCTTCAGATGGCTGTTTTTGTGAGAGTCAGCCATACTTTGATTAATGTAACCAGGGAAGGCTGAAAACAGCTGCTAGGCCGGGAACGTCCAACGACGTTATATAAATGAACCGGAAAAATTGTTTATTTATGATCCGCAATATTAATTACATCAAATGTCCATACGTTTTATATAGTTTACGTTCATCCTGCGGGAGGAATAAGAATTGTGGCCGACGTTGCTTCAAAGAAACACTCGCAGTGTTGGTCACCCTGGCTTTTAGTTTGCACATAAATACAAAAGCTGCATGAGCAGAACTTGGTTTGGTGCAATTATATCACCCCCTAAAGAAAAGGAACTACAGCCACTTATAATTTAAGCGGCTTATACTGTGTTTTAGGGAAGTTTTGAGGGGTAAACATGTACAGGGACTGCAAGAGATGATACCAAAGATAGTGGCTTCCACTAATGAGATGATGAAATAGTCTCCAACGGTTTACTCCACATTGCACATCAGCTCCACTTCACTGTATGCCAGTCCAAAAGAAAGTAAGAGAATTATGTGACAGTTACACTGCCACATGAGGCTGACTGTAAGTGAAAGTGGCCTTGCTTATCAGTTGGTGTGAGCTCAAATTTTGAGCTGACAAGTATTCCCAAGATTGTGAATAATGGACTATTGTACACCACATTCGTGTCTCGAGCCACTTAGAGGAAGCTTTAGTGTTTTCTGACGCAGCTTGATAATGAGTGCAGGGATTTTACAATACTTGTGTACTCGCCCTGCAAGTCTACATGGAGTGGAAATGTTGCATTTGGAGCTCTGGTGGGCCTTGTCAGGATTGCGGCGCCCTTCCTCTCCAGCGCTGCAAGTTTTAAAGAGGATGACACCTAATCTGGAGACTAAATCCCAACTCCCCGGTGGTGCAAAACCCGAGGCAAAGATTTGTTTACACTGCTTTATCAGTGATCTTGGAAGCATTGTAAATCCGTTGCATCTACTCTTTCATCTCAACACTGCACCTTGATCCTCAGTGCGTCATTAATGCTCAAGCAAAAATAAGAGGGTGGGGTGAGGAATCCAACCCTATGGTTGCACTGCTTTGTGTATCTGTGAGTGTGGAGAGATGGTTCACAGCATTACTCATTACAGAAAGAGTTTATGTAAATCCAAGAACCTCTGCTGTTCATATTGGCGAGGAAGTGATCCACAACATTTTATTGTGGAGCACAAAGCTCTCACAATGAAATAAGACCGTGATGTTGATCCTGTTCGATGGTGGGGTGCAACGCTTTGCTTCCCACTAAAAAGACATGTATATCATTTCACAGCTGAAGATGGCGAATACTTACTTTTTAGAGAGAATCTGCTCCGAAAGAGAACTGTCTCCAGTGGCCGTGTCACAAATTAAATATTAACTTTCTATTATCTGTTTTTGTAAGGCGTGTTTTCACTTTTTCAAACGGTTCTCTATTCATTTTTCACAACATTGAATTACATTTTCATTCAGTTGTCTTGCTCCCCGTCTGGGATGGGTTATATTGTACTGTATGTAAACAGATACAACCAGCTAGAAGTTTTTACAAGAGGTTTTACAGGGGTTGAAATGAAAACACTGCAGTTTACCATGTAGTTATTTATTATATAATACTATCGACATTTCTTTCCCACTGCACCAAGTGTGAACCAATAGCTGGATTTTTCAGATATTGATATTGTACAGTAAAATTCAACCGGAAATCTGTATCGTCAGGAAAAAGGAAGTAAACATACTTCTAAAAAGCAGCAATTTACCGAGTTTTCGTGTAAAGTTCAAGAAATTTGACCACCGGGATGAAACAAGGTACAGCATTCTTAGCTCGTGCTTCTTGAACACACATGCGCGCTCACAATGAATCATGTGTCCAGATGGTTATTGGGAAGGCAATTTCTGACAACAGCTGTTTTTGGAGGAATCTGGCGTGAGTTTATCAGTGCTTTTTGCCAGAGGACTTGTCACGGCGTATGGCTTCAATTCATACATTTTACCAATCCTACAAAAAAAAATTATGACAAAATGTGCTTGGCCATTGCACCATTCCACCTGAATAGTGCAGTGCAATGCGACTGTTTCTGTTCACAACTATTTCTTTGTTTCGTTGATCACCATCAGCCCGTCTGCTCCACCATGGGCGAGTTTGCAGCGCTAAGGGCGCGTCTCTGCCGATCCACCAGTGCAGTGTAAACTTGGTGCTGTTGTAACTCCAAATGAAAAAAACAACAATGCAGACATGTCACTTTGTTCGAATGTGAAGTATTGCAGCTATCACAACCAGTGTGGCGTTTGTTATGCCTGTATGAATATTGATCCATTACACTCGCTTATGTTATGATACTCTCCACTCCTCTTGCTCCTCACAGTGCAAGGCTGGTGTAACAGGGATTTCGAGGACAGCCTCAATCTGCTCTTGAACATAATGCTCAGTGCAGAATAGACTTCAATTTTGACCAAGACCTTAACACTTCAAGTTTCTACCCATGATGATGATGATGATGATGATGATGATGATACGTTCATGAAGTTTAGGAATAGATGGGTTGCTTTTGAATATTTCTTATAAAATGCTGCATTTCTTTATGGGTAATATTTCAAATCTTGTGCAATGAACTTCGAAAGAGTTTTGTTAAGCTTCCAGACGCTTGTTAAGGATTAATAGTACATGTTCGCATCGCGCTGCGATTTTATACGATGAATCAATAGATGCCCAATTTCAACAGAGACTACATGGAATGGATCAAGTGTAATAAAGATAAAAAAGGATTCCTTCTTGTGTGTCCAGATCTCAGAAATTATCCTCGTCGATTGGTCAGCCAGCGAGGATCCAACCCCACACTTAATGCTGTCTAAGTGAGTCAGAGCTGAATTCATTGGCCTTGTTAAAGTCAGCCCCGCCTTAAACTACTAATAATCTGTTCTTGCGTCTTCAACCCTGTGCCTCGGATTTTCATCGAATACTAAATAAAAGGGTTTGCCAAACCCCGTGCCTTGTATTTGAGTTTGAACCAAGTGCTATGAAAAGGGCTGGTAATATTGAGACAGCACTTAACCAGATCTCTGTTGGTTTGCTGCGTTCTCCTGACATTATTTGAAGTGTAACCATTGTTACATCTACACAGGGACTCATGCCGCAGGCAGTGTAATTCTCGCTTTCCTAAATGAATCTTATATAAATTAGAATTATGTTGACAACAAGCTGTCAGGACGGGATATTATAAGTATTTAAGCTGTAAAGCTTTATGAAAGTCCCTTTTCCCCACCACTTGCAAAAAAAAAAAGTAATTCACCATTGGAGCTGATTTTCTGGTATGAATGTAAAGCAAATGACCCTGAGCTGATGAACTGTGATCAATTATTTGTTCCTTGCTCTTTTTTTCTTAGTTAATTGTCAAAGTACTAAACTCAAGCAATGTTCTACAGTTGGTCTCTAACAGAAAAGTCCCTCATGGATTTTAAAGCAAGCTGTCTGGGCTGGTGTGACGTATCATCGGCCATTATTCCTGATGCCTCCCATGGGATCGTCCTCTCCATAAACTCTTCCCCTTCATTGAGCCCCTGCCTCCCATCACCAGCATGCTTGTTAAACAGACACACACATTAGTCTAACTCATGTTTCCTCAGAGGCCCACAAGACTGCCAGCCCAAAGCTCCTGCTTATCACTCAGCCAGAGCTTTGCTCGCTCGTGTGTGTGTGTTTGTGTGTGTGTGTGTGTGTGTGTGTGAGTGCATTGCTGCTTGCACACATTTATTCTCCTTCCCTTCAGATGCAATCTTTCAAAGTATTTTTTTACTTTGCCAAACATCTCGCCCATTAATTGCTAAGTGTGTGTGTATGGTTCGATTTGAACCGAAGGATCTTTGACCGAGAATCCGTCGGATGAAGTTGACACGAGATAACTCAAGGCTCGAATAAAAATATCCGGCTTTGAAATCCAGAATAACATTATCAAAATAGATGCGCAAACTTCAAGCGGAAGAATAATGCCATTTTAGTTGAATAAATCTGCACAGGTCAAGTAGTGTTTCATGTCGATAGTGTCAATGTATCTACAAACATAGTCTTTAAAAGTTCACGGGGAGCCCATCAAAACATTCTCAAGTCACAAACATCCCCGGAGTAAGTAAGGGTACTTTTTGCGAGGCCAACCCGAAACATCGGCGCAATGAAGTACATCTGAAGAATGAACAGACGGGACCCATAACAGCATCCATGTCTGTGTGAGTCAGTGCAGCGGAGCATTTTCTGTCTCGGGGCTCTAAAAAGTCCCTGCGTGAGCACAGGAATTATGGCTCTGGAAAACAAAGGCCATTACATAGTTATTAGTAAGGAAACAAACAGAGCAAAGCCTTTATTGTTCCAATCAAATCGCTGGTAATTTAGCCAAATTATTTTCTCATTATTGTCCTGGTTCCTTCCACTGCTGGTATTTAAAAATCATCTCCAACTGTTTAGCTCCTGCCACTGCTCATTTAGTAGTGTGTTTCCAATAGACAGGTAGAACAATTCAAATGACCAAGTGGAAAAATAACAGGTCAGAGGTTTTGAAACAGGGGTCCTACAGGCACGCAATTCAGCTGTGAATATGAATTGTGAGACGAGAAGTTCAGAAAGATGCAGTACAACTTCGTCGGAGGGAAATCACAAAAAGATTTTTCACCTTTAACCTCAAATGAATCAATTGACAATATGAAAAGGCTGTGAGTCAGATTCAGGCGTGTCGGTAATGGCCTTCTGCGACTGCCTGATCTGAAAACATTTTCTTCTGAATTAGAAGAGAATACGAATCCGAAGAGGGTGGAAATTTTAAACCGGTATGATTGACTGGCTCCTCTTCTCGCCCGGGGGGACAAAGTAGCTGTCTTAAAAATGGTCAGTGACAATCAGCACTCGAGCCGAACCGGCGCCTCAAGCAGGTTTTGAAAAATCTTGACATTCATTTTTTTTTTTTGCCACATAAACTGATTATACAGAAAAAGAAACGCCGCATACAGTGATATGAATGACAGCAAGGTACTGGAGTATAATCAGCACCCTACCTCGGGATAAAAACTGCATCAACAAGCACGGCACACTTATTCTGAGTGATACCATCGGTGCAAATTGTATCTGGCTTTAATCTCGCAAGAAACATGTCTGGTGAATCTTGATGAAGCTTTGTCTTCGCTGCAAGCTCTGTAGATGCTCTTCTAATCAAAGGGATGCCATGTTGCTTGCCCACGGCTCTGCTGTTGACAGGCCTAGGGGGATTAAGGCTGAATTTCTTTTTGGTCAAAGTCACTCTTGTGAGGGTCCAAGTCCCCCGCGATGCCGGGCGAGAGTAGTATCCTTGTCAGTGATACCTAGCTTACTGCTGTTTGATGCTGGGCATGTCTCTGTGACTCCCAAGCTCATCTATCACAGGAAGTGTGAATGGCGGACAGGGATGGCTGAGGAACAGAGGAGGAGGGCTGCTCCCATCCCTCCCCTTCTCCCACTATATACTTAGTAATCTGTGCCAAGGCTGTTACCTAAATGGAGAATGGGGACCTTGTGTTCCAAGGCTCCAGATGGGCAAAAACAACACAGCACACACCAGTCCAGCTCTCCCGGGAGATGGACGTAAAGTGTAAGACATCCTAGGCCGTGATATTTGATGAATGGTGAAGTGTTGTGTAAAAAAAAAAAAAAAAAAAAAAAGAAAAAAAGACTCACATGCCATGTCAAAAGTCATGGCAACTTATGTAGCTGAGAGATGGTCTCCACAAACAACCCTATCTTCAGTCAAAGTCAAAAAAAAGAGACGACGGGAATTTTTCCTCCTGTCATTTTTGTGTCTTTTCTATGCCTGTTTCAAATGAGTGCGTTCCAGTGATGACAGTGTCGCATTCCCTGTTGTAACTCATCCATGAATGAAATGTTGCATTTCTCAAGGTTCGTGTTACCAGGCCGTCAATCAAACTTAACCCACCGAAGAAGCAGATTATCTCACTTTGTAAGTGCCAAAATAATAAACGTTAATTTTTATTGATGCTCTTTTAACCCAGATTTTTAACTCGAGGGGTTTTTAAACCATAAAACTACATTGAAATTATACAAGCGTCACTTTTAATTGCACATAGTGTATGTACAACACGGTCTTGAACAATGCACCTCTCACATGACACAAATGGATCCGAATGATAAAAGGACACAAGCTGGTGTGTGGCACGAAAATACAAAACATCAACATGAACCTTTAGCTACAGAGTTTATTTGCCTCATAGTCGGTGTTGTTTGGTTGTTTGGCACTGAAAGCCTGCAGGGCAGTAAGTATCCTGGTCACGTCTGCACTGGACAGTTTAAGTCTGTGGCGGAGCAGACAGGCAAACAGATCCACATGTGGGGCCCCCGGAGGCGAGAGGCGATTAACCCTGTAGCGCAGCTCCACCAACTGCAGCAGAGCCGAATCCTGTGATCCCTGAGTGTACGGGTAGTCTATTTGCAGAATCAAGTCTTGGATCGCCTCGGGGTCAAAGTGCACACTGTATCCAAACAGCTGCATGCTATTCACCTTCATGTAGCCGATGTTGTTGGATGGCTCAGTTGGCTCTGGGTTCTCCGGATTGACGGTCGAGTTCTTTCCTGTTACTGTCACTCCCTCCTTGACACGGCTCCTCAGGTAGAAATGAACCGTCTCGAAAAAGCTTTTCCATCTGTTTCCGAGTGCCAACGTCCAGTTGTAGCAGTCCAGGGGAATATCCAGCTTGGTCCGCTCCCAGTCAGGGTATCCATGTTGACCTACAGGAATTGTCCAGCTCTCTGAATGGCTGCCGCCAAAGGGATTTACAAACAGAGAAAAGACAGGCTCGAGGGTGCTGTTCCGGGTGAGGCAAAACTGCATGGCGAGTCCGAGGAGCATGTGAACACGGTTGGACTTCACCCGGTTGCTCTTTAGGGTGAGCAGCATTCTCTTCCTCCAGGACGGGTCAAACCAACTGTTTATTTGCACGTCGTTGCTCACAAAGACAGCGTGCAGAGAGATGCGTGGGTCTCGCCGTTGAAGCAGGTAGCGCAGCTCCGTGTCCTGCAGGTCTCTGTCGCTCTCCAAGCCCAGGTAGGGGTCTGTGGGGTCGGGCACCGCGTGTCGGCACGATCCCTGGGTTAGAGTGAAGCCGGGGTTGCAGCTAGAGCATCGTGTGCGGTTCTCCGAGGAACATGAAGCGCAGCGGGGACCGTCTCCCACTGAACAGGGAATGAGGCCCTGGCAGGGAGGATGAGCGTAGGGGCAGGAGCAGCTGCGACTTTCATCACTGTACACGCCGACCTGGTTGTTCTGACTGCAGTACAAAATGGAGAGTGTGTAGCTCAACCAGAAGTGCAGGGACCTGCAATAGAGACACCAGCTGTATGAACCCACATTGAATTTGAAGAAACGAAAATTCGGTACTAGTCCAGACTATCTCATTGACATTTTCTCCCCGTTTCATGTTTCTCCGGAAGAGAGTGTTCTGAAGAAAAGCTTCAGCCTCCAGTTTTATGGTAATTGTTTTAGGCTGAGCTGTGCACGCGGCAGAATTTCATTCCTATGAATAGTTTTTGAACATTCCCAACACCTTCCTGTGCACACATATAAAATTGCACAATTAGAGTAAATTCTGTGGCACTAATACTATGAAACAAATAAAAAGCTACAGCGAGAAATAAAAAAAAAAGAATTTAAAAAAACCTAAATCACTATTGAATTTTCTTTTTTTCTGGCTGGGCACATGATAAGTGAGTATAATTGGATTTTGGACTGACGAGGCAGCGCCTGCGTTTGACTAGTAAGCTGATGGATTGTGTCATTTAGTTAATTTCCTTCCCAGAAATAGCTATCAACATGGGGTGTTCATGAGGGACAGGATAAATCTTACAGAAGTTACGGCCACAGTGGTTTCCATTGTTGGTCTGCAACATCGGGCGCATACAGGCAAAAATATATGCAAAGCAGTCATGTACCCCGTCAACTGGAGGTAGAATTCATGATGCGATTATGCTAAAATAATTGGAATCTTATTATTCCGATCAGGGATATCTTTAAGTCGAGTTTATTCATGGACGCCTTTGATTGGTTGAAATCGAGGGAGTCGTTTTAATGCCACATACTTCTTATTCACTTTACATGAATACATTTTAAGGTATAAATACTACTTCTGGACCTTATACTGTATATTTCCTTTTTTTATTTGATGCATGAACACATTAAATAGAAGTGGGTTGGAAGTCAGGTTTGCTGGTGCCCTTTAATCTCATTGCTGGCTCTGTTGAAGGTAATATATGGGGATGAGTTACAAATAACACGAGCAGCTTATATTTACAGACAAATTAACAGCGACAGTGCAGCGGACTCCGAGGTCAGTCCCTCAGAGAGCCACGCTGACACTGAGCTGAAAGAGAGCAGTGTGTCTGATGTGTTAATGCTAATAGGTTTAGTAATATATACAGACAGCATTTCATGTTTTTAAACTACTCCTGCCGCCTGCTGAATGGAAATATTCAAACCAACAGTGTGCAAGCGGTGTGTATTTAACAAGTCATGCTCAGCTGTGCAGCCTGGAGAGGAGACAGAAAAGTAAAGCAAATTATGCAAATGCAAATACGGCTAACTACGTTTGTTTCATACGTGAGTGTTGGGACGATGATCAGGAATTCGGCGGACGAAATTGCGAACCCCGAGAGATATTGCGAAGATAAAAAGAAGAGATTGCCTTCGAATAGAGAAAAATATCGAATGTAAAATTCAAACGATCAGAAAACGATATCGAACTATTGCAATTCTACATTAAAATTTCAGTGCAGTGTTTCTGCGTCAAAACTTCATCAATTAAAGAACTCTTCATTTAGCTGAGGCCGTATTAAATAAATCTATTGATGTTCATTAGAAGACATGATTAGGCAACAGGAGTTGTGGAGGCCCCCCGGAGAACGGGGGGCCCCAGACACTGTTCAAAGGGCCTCGTGGCTCAGCTGTCCCAAGTATCTGATAATTTTCAATCGCAGATGGTGCTCTTTTAAACAAAATTAAAACGTGTTTTTACAACCGATGATGATCATAGCTTAATTTGCTAATGACCTACATGAAAAATCTAATATGAGACTGATTTCTGCCGAGAGATTTGGATGCGGCGGCTCACACCCGATTGGATGTGGGACACCTAAACTGGAATTAAAATGTTTGAAGAGACACACATTTGAGTTCCTATGTTTCTTGCTATAAAATATGTATAAAACAACAGTAAATAACTTGAAATGCTTGGTGGAGTTTACGATGAAAGCAAAATGTTCAGAACTCATTTACACAGTAAGAATGACTGGTTAACAGAAACAAATATGGATGGATGTAAGTTCATTTCTCATCCTGAGGACTGCTGCTGTTAAATCAAATAAATCCAATATATTGAAATTAAATTAAACACAAAAGAAAATTGGGTTGTTTGGGGGCTTTTAATTTGTTTTAAATTTGTTTTAATGCCACTTGAGTTACTGTTCAAGAACTATTTATCAAAAAAAACAACCTCTTCTGCTGATACTACAACTACTACTACAACCACTAGTGATCTTGTTTATGCAAAGGAACTGTTTTTGGCTCTTGTACAAACTCCTGCCACTGTGGCTGATAAATAACCCATCAGTGTATTTCTGTTTTATATGCCAAGTGCAATAACTAATAATTAATGGCTATGAGAAACAAACTGCAAACATGTTGAGTAAAACATGAGATTTCTCTCTTACAATTTTTATTTAATAACATGTATGATTATGCAAAATTGTCGGCTCAGAGGAATTAAAGAACTGCCTTGACATGAAGCGCGTGTCTCCATGATTTCATATTTTTAAAGTTACATTCATTCAGAATCTGTAATTTAATGTTTTACCGGTGTTTGTTAGCTTTGACTCGACAGTGACCATTTGACCTATTCTCGAGTGAAAATATAAGTTCTACTGCATGTGTAAATTTTCTGCGACTGCACTGGGCACCAGAATAAAATTATATATGGCTGTTTAAAAAGGATTAGAGGAGGTGTGCTCGTGCTTCAGCAACCAGTGTAGAGACCAAACAAACTCCCTCACTTGATACGCTTTATGTTTTCCAAAAGAGAGAAGCGACTGTGCTCCTGTCAGCACTTTGTGCCTCAACCCACAGCTACCTTTCTTCAAGTGTGTTCTCATAAGTACCGTCTCGCTCCATTGCTTTCTTCCAGAGCCTGGTGCATAAATCATTTTCATAATTATAAGTTTTGGGGTGCACCTTGGGTTAAGAGGCTGCTGTATAAATAATCCTCCCACTTGTTCCGGTCTTGCGTCTTACCTCGACCTCTGCAGGACTATTTGGGGTTTTTTTTGGCACCTCTTGCTCAGGCTGAAGAGCTTGTTCGCAGTACGGCGAGCTTTGGTGAAAAGCTGGTTGGCGATGGTCTCCAATTGCCTGTAGCGCTGGAGCAGGCTGGCATCGCTTTTCCACAAGTGCTCCACGACAGATGTGTTTACAGCATGATGGGTTGGCAGTTTCCCAACAAAGCTTTGGAACTCCGCTGACAGAGAGTAAGAACATGAATATGTAAACCCTGCCTATGGCTATTACCCAAGTTAACCATAATAACCTGTGGCTATTGGCCACGTTATCAAAAAGGCCTAATCCTCATCACCAACACTGCAGAAGAGCATTTACATTTGTCACGTTTTCAAACGCTGAAGCGACACATGTGATCACTTCAAGTAAAACCGCCGCAGTGGTAATAATTCTGTGGAAAGACCTCAAGTTCAGCAAATTTCTGCGTGTATAGAAAATTAAGTGTAACTACCCAAATCCATTTTTAGTGCCGATGCCACATCCTTGGATGAAAGCGGGGGGAGGGGGGAGGGGGTTGATTGCTTGCTTCAAAAACACACTCAAAACTTTACAGTGAACATCATAACAACCCACCCCGTTCTCAAAAAAAAAATATTTGTTGTATAGTTCTGTTATTTGCAGGGCTATTTGTATCAGTTAGCTGAAAAGATATTTACTGTTTATTCATCTAATGGAGTGAACGTGGACACTGTGCTGGGGAACAGTCGGGACAAAATGCTGAAAAATTGCACAGTTGTGCATAATTCTCATGAAGCAAATTTGAACAACTAAAGGAAGTTCCCAAAAAATTGTTACAAGCTGCTTTTAATGTGCTGCACTTGCATCTCCTTAGTCTGCCATCCTCCGCCTTCCTGTCTTTTGTCTCTTTGTTTTCCCTGTTCTGTGCAAATTCGTCTTAGAAGCTTTTGCTCCTGACTGTTGGGTTGATGTTTCACAATCCACCCCCAAGTTCTATTTGCCTACCTTTGTACCCATTCCTGTATATGGAACGGCAACAAACACTACGCTGTTTCCCGTTTGGTCTCAGCAAGTTTTCAAATTTTCAGTCCAAGTCCAGTGGTTGGGGGGGGGGGGATACTCATGGGCTTTTACACAGAACGTCATCGGGTGTTTCATAGGTATTAAAAGGGTATTACATGGTTTTCACATGTAAATGCATGGATTTCTGCATGTAACAACTGGGAGTTCACCTCAGTGTTTGCAGGAGTTTCACACATGTAATCCTATTGATTGTAATCCAATAGACGTCACAGCGTCTAATCTAGTACAAGGGTACTCGCCAGGGTTTTCACATTTGCTTCACGCGGGTTTCCTCGAAAACAAGCTTTGCACAAGATTGCGCTGGAAAAAAGTATTTACCGACACACACATTATATTCAGACAATCCCTTCCCTTGCATCACATAAGGAAGGAAAAGTGGGAGCACTTGTTTGAAGAAGGGCACATGAGGGAAGAAGCGACCGCTGACTTGGACTGACAAACTTGAAAAAGCACTGGATAATAATGCCAAATGGCTTCAAGAGTCATGCCTTATTCTAAACACTTCAAAAAAAACTGCAACAATATTACTTTAATAAGAAGCAAATGTGTGGCCTACAACTCAGCATTCAAGGTCAAATGATCGATAATGTGCAGGAAGTTAAATACTTTGGCTTGTTTTTGGATTCTACTCTTAGCTTTGAAAATCACATGAAGAGCTTGAATAGAGTTATGAAATTTAACATTGCAAATTTTAGACATATTAGGAATTCACGGGATCTGCATGCATCAAAGGCCTTTCTTCATGACATGATCTTCTCACGTTTACATTATTGCATAAATCTGCTGGTCACAGGCTGGAAAGACATTAAAAAAAATCCACTGAAACCCTTTTTAAGCAAGATCTTATAGTCTTTGATAAAAAAAACAACAACTTTAAATTATCATCTTTGTAATATATTTAATAAGTACAAAATGTTAAACTTTGATAACACGATCTTATACTCAGAAATGCGTCTGCTTTATAGAATTCTCCACAGCTCTGCTCCCCCTCCTTTACGAGGGTTCAGAGCAGGTGAGTAGGTGAGTCCCCTCTGCTAGTTCTGATCTGACCATTCCACTTCGACGCACTGTGTTTGGACAATCAGCGTCTGCATACACAGCAGCTAAACACCGGAACACACTCCCAGTTGGACTAAAAACATGCTCCGAATATCATGCTTTCTTCCAAGGGCTCAAACAGTGGCTCCTGAGCGGACAGGTGTGTCAGCACTGAACCTCTCTAATTGTGTAGTGTAAGGTTAATATTGCGGTTTATATTGATGATGGTATTGTTTTGTGACTTGTGGATTATTGTACAGTTTTATTGGATAATGTTAGCAATTAATTAATTGTGTGAACTTGTTATGAATTTTTAGGCTATTAATGGACTTTGTAAAATATTTTCAACATTTAATGAATTAGAAACCTAAAGGTCATGTTAACTAATTTGATAATCTTTAAATGTTTATTGTTTGTATGTAGCATACTTTTGTGAAGGATTCTTCACCTGCCCAAGGGTTATAGATGTAAACTAGCTTGTAGTCAACTCTGGTGTAGAGCATCTCTTATATCTCTTAATGTTTTTTCCACACGGTTCTTGTTTAAATAAACAAATGAAAAAAAAACAAAAACAAACAGTTGAGACAACTAAGCGACTCTTCTTCTACCCCAAGCCATTTGGCCGCTTGTGGCACCGCTGAAATAAGCGTCACATCACAGGAATTCTCAAAATGTCTCAGGTTTGTTTGGCAAGCAGTTACCCATAAAAAGGAAAGCGGGCGGCATGAAAAGAACCCTTTCATTTTTTGTTTCAGCCAAACTTTAGATAAGGTAAGACAACTCGGTTGCTACAGTCAGAATAGTCACTTGTGTCAAACAATGAAAAAGTGACATGTTTTTATCAAAAGTCACTTGACATTGTTGGATGCAGGCGCAAACCTAAACTGTGACACATTTGCTTTTTACTTTGCAGGAATCCAAATTGCGTTCATGCAGGGGCCGTTTCTGTAAATGGTCTCCACTTACAGAGCGCTTTCAAGACACATTTCAAGACAATTTCACATTCACCCATTCACACACGCACTCACACACCGACGGCGGCAGGGTTGCCATGCAAGGCAGCGAACAAAACCATTGGGGGGACCTGGGGAGTCATTGCTTTATCCAAGGATGCTTCGGCATACGGACAAGAAGAGCTGGGGGATTGATTTTGCCAACCTCCCGAATCTACAAACTCAGCCACGGCCACGCACCAATTAGCTCAGTATGAATCCGTCTTTATGGTATTAAAATTTCATAATCGTGCGTTACTTAACACAGGAGAATGTGTTTTAAAAGTGTGCAGAACTGCATGGCTTTTTTATGAAATCGTCCGTGCGTCGCACCATGACACTCTAATGATATAGTAGTATAAAGAGACTCTGTTTCCTCTAAAAGCAGGTCATTCATACCACCGAGTGATTTATCAGATTCGCTACAAACATCTGTGTAAATTGCCGTGTAAATTCCAGTTGAGACTACTAATCTTCTCAGCAACGGTATGGCGTATTTATCGTAATTACAGGACCGTCTCAGAATTAATGCAATAATACATTATTAGGTGTTTGGACTCTGACCATGCTTTGTTTGATCAGTGGTTCATTTATTTGTGCGGCAGCCAATTTGTAGTGCGCGGAGCTGGGGGAAATTATAGGAGCCCTTAGGGTAGAACATATTGTGTGCTCTTACATGCCAGGCCTTTTGGTCAATGTCACAAAATCAATCAGGGAACGCTACACATATACCTTTACTACAATCGACCGTGTTAGTGTCATCATGTTATTAATTACATTAATCTTGTGTATTGTTTACTGATCTTTAGCATCCCTCGGGCAAAAAGAGTCTACTTTCTCCGATGCAACAAAAGATATACCATACTAATGAGCGTCAATTCATAACTGGAGCGAGATGCAGTTTTAGCTGATGTTAAGCTTTTGCGTTTTCGGTTCACTCCTTTTCGTGGAAAATATTACCTGTGTCCTGAAGTCCTAGACAATTTGCAGAGCTGATGTTTCACCAGTGGGTGTTTGATTGCGCTATTAAAGCTGACATTTTTAAGTTATTTTGGTGTGGTCACAAAAAATAACAGACCATGACTCACCTGACTCCTCGAAATCTTGGTTGGCCAGCCTCCAGGCTTCTTTAATGCGCAGCAGGTTGTTTTCTAGAGTCTCCAGGTCAGAGTGGGGACAGTTACACTCCGGGAAGTCAACGCCGCAATCGCACCAGCACTCGCTGTTTTTGCACACAAACTGGCCCTCAGATTTACAGCCGATGTAGTTTAGAGCCGCTTGAATGAAGCGGTTCTGCAAGTAGCCGGGAAGGATGACCTGCAGCCCTGTTGAAAGAGCAACACAGGGATGTGAAAACAATGGTTTTACAAAAGAAACTGTCATATGGTAATTGTTAGACCGGTCGAGGACGTGAGGAAATGAGCATACTGACTTTTACTGTAGCCATAGCGTGATATATCTAATTCTTCCGCCAAGGATCTGTATTGCTATTAGAAAAACTCTTTTTAGCACCTCATCAAGCCCCACGGTTGAACTGGATGACACGCTCCTTTATGAGAATAAACAGTTCATTTCGAGTCATCATCTCGCTGCCAGAAAAATTCACTATTGCAGCAGTTCTGTAAACAGCGAGCTATAAATGCCTTATTGTTCTGCCAGTTGTTAAAGTCTGCAGGTGTTCTGTGGGAACTTGCTTTAAAAAGACAGCATTTGGATGATATTTCAAAACACGTAATGAACGTGGATTACATGGAACAACGAAATAGGCCATGTTTGTCACTCACATCGTCTGAAAGTGTAGCATCCAGAAGAATTCATTGTCGGGAAAGACAAGATGCAGATATCGCTGTTTCCGACCGCAGCCCTTTAAATGATCTTACCTTGTAACTGAACCTTGTTTTCTGGACTGTGAACCAGCACCGAGCTTACGGTGTCCAGGTTGTCATAGTTGCTGCAGCCAAGCGGCCCGGTCCTGGTCTCAGTCACCTGTGAAAATATGAAATGAGTTATTATGGGAACCACATAGCTACTGGTGAGATTGGGAAATAAACACAAGTTTAATGGTACGTCTGAGTACAGTAAGTGGCAGTTAATTCCATCATAATTCAATTTAACATGTTTCATTTTCATATTCTAAAATATTCAAAGAATTAACTCCCAAGAGAATATCTGAGTACCCTCTTATAGGATACAATGCCCATTATTGATCCCAAAACTCATTATTTTTTAATAAGCAAAAAGTAACAACCCACATTATTGTATGTTGTTATGGATTTAATTATGAAGTGTCTGCGTCTTTATCATGAATCCACAATGTGCCTAAACATCTGCTTTGACACTACAAGTGCCGCCTCCATTGTTGTTGAGCAGATGTTGGTTCAGCCAAGTGGAACCTCTGTGCAAGGTGAAATGGCACTAGGGTGACTCCTACAGGAGCAGTCAAACTTGAAAACAAAAGGAAAATAGACACGGTTCATTTTACACGTCTACAACTAATGCAACTAAAAGTAGATTTAACAAATAAATAAACAGATACATTTGACATCTATTGCGATGTATGATTTCTATTAACCCAGAAATTTTTGAAAAATTAGCACACTGAGTTATAATTTTGAGAAACTAGGATATTCTCATCTCACTTTTTTTTTTTTTTTTACATTTCAATCGTATTGAATTGTAATGCATTGCAAGACAGGGTTCCCCTAAACTTCATAGAGGTTCTCAAACGAAAGTTTGAAACTTCACAACCCCATATCCCACATTAACATAAGTAAAAGTCAATATTTCTTACTATATCTCCGGTGCCATATGTGTTCTTTGTTATGTATGGCCATGTATTGCAGTTGCTGCTTTATATCCCTCGTAAAATGGAGAATTCATTTCCCGCTCCCTCTTTTTCTTTCGCTCCGAGCTCCACACACGCTGCAAATTGGCAAATGAATGGAAGTCAGCCTGGCTGGAAATTAATGGAATGATATCTCTAATCCATCAAGCTGATGCATAACCATAGGAACACATTCTCAGTTCGTCTGGGAGGGCACTTGTCTTCATCAGTGGCTACTCACTTTAGCATCTAAGTTTCTCCCTCAGGCTGATTTATGAGTTCACTCTAATAGCTACTTCAGATGTTAAAATGGATGATTGGTGTTTTATAGTGAGGACGCACAACTGCTTCTCTGTTCTGCTTCTTTACTCTCCTCTTTCAAGCTTTTCAATGGGCACTTGATTTTGGATGGCATTTTTTTTTTTGTTTTTAATAACACAGTGATCCTTGAATATTGAACAAAAGTTGGACCAATTCTTCTGCTTCGTGTTGTTTATCAAATACACCACTTATGACCTGGAAAATCAATGCTAACAAAGTCTGCTAAATATCACATAAAGTGTCCTCATTAAACAGCGCTAATAGTCCTCTTGTCAGAGAGAAAAAAACAGGCATGAGAAACAGGGATTCACTTAAAGTCTTGCAGCATGCCTGCACTAACGACACCTAAATTCTCCATGTCAGGCCAACTCTGCAAATAAGCATTTGCTCTTAATCCTACCTGATTAAATATATTGTGGAAATAAGTCCCCTGAGCGGGTATTAAAGGATTTGCTCATGTGTGATATCTGCAGGTTGAACTACCAAAGTACCATGAATTTTTAAACTTTTCTCAGAGGTTTATTACACTTGTGGAGTAATATAAGAAATATTACTTCTAATAATGTAAAAATAAAACATTATTGTCTGTTGTACTTCTCGTAGTGTGCTTATGGTTTTGAATCTTAAATTAATAATGTAAGTGCATATTTTACAAATGATTCCCGAGTGCAGCACCAACTGCATGAATGATAAAATAACAATACAAACTGTAGATGCATACATATTACATGACTGTATTCTTGTTTGTGTGTGTGTTTTTGTTTAATTCAACCATTGCGACTGAAACATTAATCCATAATCTGGAACATTGATGTTCACAAGTGACAGTTTCAGCTGACGGGCGAGAGAAGCAATGAACCCCCATTACGGCTGCCAGTCAATCACGGGGATGACATGTCCTGTATAGAGGTGGACATCCAGTCTCACAGCAAGACATTTCTCAGTCTCCTATTGTTATATAACTGTATCAATATAGTGTGGAAAAAGGAGTGTCTTTCATTGGGGATGATTTCTTGCCTGCAGTCAAAGCCAGTCAATCACAGGGCCGCGTACAGTATAGAGACATGCAACCATTCACTCTCTCATTCACAAATCTAGGCAATTTAGGGACTTCCATTGTCCTTCTGTGTGTATTTGGACTGTTGGAGGACACCCAGCCAGACACGAGGAGAACATGCAATCTCCACACGGAAAGGAAATGAACCAGGGACCTTCTTGCTGTGAGGTGGAAACGTTAACAACGGCAATGAATGATATACGATGGTGCTAAAAAATTTTAAGAAATAGGAAAAAAGCAAAACAGTTGAAGGCTTGAGATTTATGTTCGCTGCCATGATCTCTATTGTCATATTCATGTATCTGTATTGTCCTCTTTATCTAACTTCACAAGATTGAAATATGCACACTTGATATCTTATGCTCACAAAATATCAATTTATTAACTCATTATCTGGAAATGACACTGTTCTCTTCCAAAGAACATACGTTATTTCTGTATATTTTATAACCTCTCTTAGTGAGTGATTACTAGCGGAGTTTGCTGTGTGTTGATGATCTTTCTTTCAAACTCGTGTGTCGAGTAAAAGGGGGCGGTGTATCAGGCCAATTTAGAGAAGATGCACCTGTCAGGATAAATGACCGCTGCACCTGGTTTGAACTTAACTTTACTTTACGCTTGTTTCCTCTCTCGCCACTCGTGCCAGCTCACAGATAAAGCCCACAGCTTAAAAAGTTAACTGAATCACTCAAACAAGAATGCGATCCACCTGGACTTCAACATACCCGGATGGCAGTCGACGCGATCTGGAGGTGATGCAGCCTGCGCAGGGTGCTCTCCCTGTCGGTGAAGTAGGACGCAGCGAGCTGATGGAGAGCCTCCAGGGTCACCGGCCCGCTCATGTTACTGTGACGGCTCCCCTCTGCCGCCAAAGATGAAGACTCCTGGTCCAACTTCCTTTTGTCCACAAATATGGTCAAAGCCTCTTCCCCTGGTGATGGTTATGCAGAGTGAACACGAGCTTCATTACCTCTGACAGAGCAGTGCTAATCACCTTTCATTAGTATCCTTTCAGATTGGACAGAGAAGTGCATCAGTGATTAAGTGCTGCGGAGGAACTGATGGTTTGGCTGATTGGAGGAAAAGGCACAGACGAGGTCTCTGCATCTATTAAATCAAGAGCACATTCAAGATCATCGATCACATTCCTTTAATTGTTATTATTATAAGACAGAGCTCATCCCTTCCTCGCACTACGTATCGACATTTCTGACCAGGGGGCATAGTAGAAATGATGCCTTGTTAAAGCCGACATAAGGGATCGCCTTTTACGGATTTTAAATAGATTTGAGAAAAGATATCTGTTCAATAGGGTATAATCAACACTGACCAGAGGCGTAACGAATTGAGGCCTTAATTAGTTGTACAGTCGTTCGGATGAAAGTGCACACCTTCACCCGAACCGATGGAGAAACAATTGGCGTGTTGAATAGATCCATCCCTAACCTTAAAAGGATTTGCACTTCGCCAACGCTCAACCTCTACATTAAGTATTGCTAAACAGCAGCTCGGTGGTTTGTGCACAAACCTACCCACATAACAAGGAAAATCTACGGGCTTATGATTATCATACATTTATTCATACCTTGTATACAACCCTGTTATCTGAGAACTCCCACAAAACACAACACTCACGACTATATACCTGTCTAATTTATATTCATGGTTTGTATTTACGGTTTATTGGTACGGTTTGGTACAGAACTGAAATGGCACATTTTATACCAGCTCACTTGCATTTCCAATATGTTATTTAATTTGCTAAATCTTGTTGAACCTAGGAAACACGGTCAGTCGGGGGGGCACTTAGTGTTTCAAAATATTTCCCTCCCTTTTAATCCTTGAATCCTAAACAATTTCCAAGATATAGATTTTCTATGCATTTTATGATATTGTATTTTCAGAAGCTCGAGAACGGCTGCCTTGATCTCTCTTGCAAAAGAAAAGTCTTAAAGCTCCCAACAAAAATGTCAACTGCAATTCAATATATTTGTAAATAGCGCATTTAATTTCAAAAAGGGACAATATCTGACTGCCATGAGAGAAAAACTCCGAACCGGAGAAGATTTTCGAAGTTGTTGTTTTACATTAGAGTAATTAATTTGAAGCTGGTTTGACCGTAGAGAAAAATGCTGACGGCCGTGAGCGACATACACTGATTCACTCGGTTTGTGAAAAAGTGATGAAATAAGGAAACTGCAAAAACTATTCCCAGGCTTTGGCATGGGTCTCTGGCTGCATCAACGTGCTGATGACTAAAACCTGGCTGATCCTTAGGCAACCTGACGCAGAAAAGAGAGTTTGCTTTAAATTCATTATTTCGGTTTATGCATGTGATAATGAGCAGTTCTCTACGCATTTGAATGGTTGTTTAAGTAAAGCTCTCCCCTCCGTATCAGTCTTCCTGAAGTCTTTTTCTCAGAGTGCTTTTCATTTATGCTGTTTTTCTTTCGAGTATCTGAAAAGCGAAGAGTTAACGCCAATATTTATAAAAGTACTTCAGGTTTTTTCTTATTCTGATCTCTGCCGCCCCGTTGTTTTCCCGTAGAGGCATCTGAATGAATCAACATGTTTTGTTATATGCTCAGTATTCTACTGAGTATGAGTGCGTGGGCGGCAGAAATAAGATCTCCTGATGTGCCTGTCAAAGTTTGAAATAAACAGTGTTTCAAAAAAAGAAGTGTGATATTTAATTGAAAATCTGTATTGACGTTTTATACCTCATATTCAGTGACATTGTGAAGGGCTATTTGTGGATCTGTATTAAATGTGGCACGGCACTCTATTGGAAACCATCCAATGGCCAACACCGCTTCATTTGTAGCTTTATAGTTTCAGGTGGAGGCAACAGCTGAGTGTCCAGACTCTGACCTAGATAACCAGCTATCACTTATAATTAGTCAACGTCAGAATGGCAGCAGGGCCAAAATTTAAAATACAGACTATTTTCCTTTTTTTTTTTTGAGGGACGGGTGCATCTCGAGTTTTCTCCTCTGCCAACCTCAACCTCAACAATCCTCCCAGCGATTCAACCGATTTCTATGAAAACGTTCACTCCTTGACCCTTAAAAAAAAGAGACTCATCCCCATTAGGGCTATTTGACTCCGCTATGGAAAACACTAAATGCTTCGGCGGTAAAACGAGGAATAAATAGATCTCAGATAACATTTACAATAATTTTAAATACACTATTCAACTTTTTCTCTTCACATCATTTAAGTGTTTGAGATACTGGAAGTTATAGTGCTGGTGATCCTGCCCCCCCCCCCCCCCCCCCCCCCCTCCTCTCGCTCCCCCCCTCTAAGAAACCCAAAAA
>CAAKHD010012505.1:123569-142430 GCA_901007705.1 Fistularia tabacaria | reverse complement strand
GGCTTCTAAATGCACCAAGAAGGAACAAAAAGAAGCCAGAGGAAAGGGAGAGCAACGGGTGAGGGGGGGGGGGGATACAGACTCAGGACTTAGAGCTTGTCAAAGCTGTGTGAGCTGATAAATTTGTCCATTTGAGAACAGAGGGGGGGGAAAAAAAGAAAGACACATTGTTAAGCTGATATGGCAAAACAGTTTTCAAACAGTTGCTTATTTAAACATCCCGCAATGTCTGAGCAACATAATCATTCATTTGGATTAGTCCATCTGGTGGATGAAGTCCAATACTCCCTCTTCTTCCTACCAGCGCCTTAGGGAAATAATTAAACCGCTAAATGCTCCACTTTCCTCACCAGCAAGTCGCTAAATGTTTCATTTTGCCATTTGGTGCTGAGCAGGTAATGTACAGCGGTTTTATGGAGCATTTCCACTGCAGCCCACCACCACAGAAAATGATGTTGTAATAGCTGCGAGAATGGGAGAAAAGGGGAACAACAACCTGAAAACCCCAATAAATAAATAAATAAAACCGCTAAATGTCTACAGACAGTTAAACAATCTGCTGTAACTTGCTGCAACCCCCCCCCCCCGCGCCCCATGCCTCCAGGTGGCTCAGTGCATGAGCAAGGATGAAATACAGACATTTGTATTTTCTTGATTCTTGTAATGGACAAAGACTCTCAGCCGAATCTCTTATTTCTCTCATATTTCACCTGCGATTGCAGGATTCGAGCTCTAGTCATTAATTTATCATTCATTTATTTAACCTTGTTTATAGCGTACTGACTGCAAGCAACTCCTGTCTCTGTCAGAGCTAATGCAGGGAGCGGGAGTCGGGAGGCCCTTATTTTGCCCAGACATCTTTATTTGGCCCTTATAGCTCGATGAATGTTTAACTGGTGGGCCCACGTCTGTCCCCGGACATGCGATTTCTTCATAGCTCATTCACTTTAAATCATTTGATCTGAGTCGCTTTTCATAAATAACAAAAAATGTAAATCACTGGAGTGACTCCCGCTCCCGCTGAATAAGTTTTCTACCTATACGGTATTATTTAACGAGGAGAAATTACGCTGCTGCCGATGTCCATTAGGTTAACTTGTTCGGGGAAATGTCAGGTTGAATTTGAATTTTCCGAAAAAAAGGTATTGAGGTGTTTCATCTCTTTTCAGGCCCAATTAAAACTCATACATGGACCCCCCCCCCAACTCTCTAGAATCTGCTCTGAAGCTAAGAATTTGACGTGGTCTGTTCATTGCCCATTCGTTTCCATTCCAGCACTCGCCTATGGTCACAAACTTTTGACAAAGGGGGAAAAACATTTAAAAGCTTCTGAGACATTCTCTTCACCTCAAGTTGCTCTGGAAAAACAGCATGTCAAACCAAAATAGGGGGTTAACATAGGTACGTCCCCATACCCTTTACAATCCAATTGCAGACCCCCATGCCCTTGAACAGGGAGAGCTTCCGCAGTGAAGCACTCTTGTGCTACTTTCAGACTACCAATGACAAAGCTACAAAAAGGACGAGCATGGCAATAACTGTACATCATTGCCAAATATTGCAGAGTCTCACAGAAGTGCATGGTGGTGTGGTCGTGTCCTGAGTCGAGCAAATCACAAATCACAAAGTCAGCCTGGATTGTACCCAAAAGCTGTTTTCGTCCCCGCAAATGTATTATGTCTTAATTTCTTTTTTTCTTTTAAGAGTGTATTTGTTTGTGCCCATCGCAATACAAATCCTTTTATGAAGTTTGACGCCAGCAATTCGGCGGCGGTGTCTGTGGGGGACAATCCAGAGACAACATGTCAGAGGTTGTTGCACACAAATCCAGAACAAGACAATAATTAATTAGTCTGTTATTCAAGATTAAGAACAGATCATATCTTGCATTATCTGGAAAAGAGGCATCCAGCCAAATAGTCATATCAGATAGATTGTTTAAAATTGTTAGGAAATACATTTTGAGAAGTCTGGTTGAATGACCTGATGCAGCCCTCACTTGCACTAACATAAGACAGAGCAGTTCAGACTGCGGGAGCAGTTTCGAGAAACAATGTGCATGTTGTGATGTATAGATACGAGTGTGTAACAGTCAAGGTCCTGCTTTTAAAGCCGTGGCCTTAAAATGACCTTTAATGGCCATTTAGCTTTAACGGTTTGGGGTTGTGAATGGTGCTGTGGTTTGACGCCATGAGTGATGTAAAACCAGGCTATGTGTAAAAGCACTCCAATGTTCCTCATCCCACAAAACCCTTGATTTTATCTTATTAACTTTTGAAGCTTCATTCATTATCTACAACAAACTCAAACTCGAAACAAATAGCCCCCCCCCCTGTAGAAATGGAACCGGTTCTTGGGACCCACTGTATGTGTGATGAATAAAAACAAAATCTATTATTACTATTGGCAACAAAATCTGTTTGAATTTATTTGGTAAATATTGGTCTTTGTCAGTGGCCAGCTTTTAAGAATAGGTGGTTTCCTTCATTGGCATAAGACCCGTTGTGGCATCACTGAGAAATGTGCTTGAATATTGGAAATTAACTACCACTCCATACACAAAGCTCATCTGCTTACTTTTTAATATGAAAATAAGTCAACCCAATATGTGCACAGAATTAAGTGGGCGTAGGTTGGATCGTGGTACCTAGTATTAACCAAACGTGTCAAAATAAGCAGGCAGCGAATGTTCGGTTGGTAATTTTGCTGCATCTAATATGAAACAGAACAGACATAAATAAATAAATAATATCTGCATGTGGTCTTTTTATTTCCAAGTGGGAAAAAGTCACCCTCACAACAACCAGAACCTTTTAACCAGTCAATATTCTATCACTGTGATGCACTGAAATTGCAGCAGATGTACAAAAAGCAGCTCTATTCCTGCGAAAAGTCGGCAGCAGCCATGACCCTTGACTCCTCACCGAGGCAGCGGTTTACTTTGTAAAAGACACTTACCGCTCGTGCATTTCAATTTTTTAAATATAAAGAAGCATTTCAGTGTTGTTCATATTTTTTTCCCCTTCCTTCTGGACTCCAGGGTTTAGGGAAAATGGGCAAGGGATTATGTCTAGCTGTCAAGTAAGAGTCTGCTGTGAGGCAGAATTGCTAACTGCTGCACTGCCACGCCACCCTCTTTTTTTTATTCTATCAATCACAATTTAATACAGATGACTGCATCGATGAGGTTAAGCTCAAAAGACAATACCAACTTTTTTTTTCTTTCTTATTTTCACGATGATTTTCAGAAGGATAGCAGATGCCATATCTTCTATAGACGTCTCATGAATCATTTAATGTATTTTTAATTATTTAAAAGATGTATTTCTCCAGATGTTGTGTCGCTCTATTGACTGGCCACGGAAAAAAAGGGTTGAGGTTGCTGACAGTTCCGACAAGATGTCCTGCCGCTTGGAGAGGCTGCTGACTCCTCAAGTCACGGCATCGATAATAAACCAAAATGAAATCATAATTGAGAACAATTAAAGAAGAAAAATTTCATTTGATCGTTTTATCGTGTGGCTACAGCCAATAGTCCCCCTGAAGCTTGTTCAACGATGCATGGTAATGTGAAAAGAAACAATCATCAGCGTTTTGTCCGTGGGGATCATTTGAATTCATCGCATCACACCCAATCCAAACAATTCCTGATATATCTATTGTCACCGTGGGAGAAGCTGAGCACACAGTCTCTTACCTGTTGCACTGTTTCCAAATAAGCCAGTTTGCTGAGCTCTTCCACATTTTCACAGACGGCGAAATCATCTCGTGACCTCCAGCTCTCGCTAAAATGGGTTGTGTTGCTAATTTGATCGAATGGAGAACTGACTTACCAAAAAACAAAAAACAAAAAAACCACTGCATGGGAGACATGCATACGCTTACAACACCAAAAGAATAATGAGGCGAGGTCAGACCATCCCCCGTGGAAAGGGGGCAGAGTTTTCCTTTTGCTGTGATTTTATAACTCTCACTTAGTTGGATTAAAAGTTGTTTTACAGTACTTTGGTGATATTTGAAATTATCTTGCACAGAAAGGCCGGACAGTGCAACTCAGCCGTGTTTGTGCCGTGGCTCGAGGAACGGAAATAATTATCTGACTTTCCTCCACTTAGGTCCGGACTGCAATATCTAAACAACATTTGAATGGAATGGGAATGACTTGTGTATTTTTTGTGGCACCTGAAGGGAGGAATGTCTTTTTCAAGTGTTATCTAGCACTCTCCGGCTCCACTTTAGGGAACAAGGCCAGAACAAGACGCGCCTGCCCGCCGTCATTAATGAGTCCAGCCATGGCCGTGAGCGGGAAAACGGCCACTGTCATGGGATGGCTGAACAGCAGTCAAAAGAAAATTAATATGCATGCATATATTTTTTATTTAAGGACAAATACATTGGTACCGCGGTTGTGTCCTATATTCTGTATTTTTTTTTTGCACTCCTGCCAGTTTTCATCAGGAAGACAATGAGTCTGCATCTTGTAACAAAACATTTTCAGCAAGATGTAATTTACCATTTTTTTTTTTGGCAGCGAGTGTGTGCGAAAGCGAGCCGCGTTTAAATGAAGAATCGCCGCTCAAACGCTGGCATTCACTCTGGCCCGTCTTGTGTCAGGCTCTAGTCTGCCATGTCAGCTTGCACAAACCACAATAAAGAGAGTGTTTTGACCAAAACTAAGACTCTTAGTTTAAGTCTCTTCCTCTTCCGCTTCCTGTCATTCGCTCGACTGTTTATCTGTGAATCTGTACCCAGGGCTCTCACACTCAATTTGCCTAAAAACTTAGTTAAGTTATAAAAACTCCTGTTACACTTTCCAGAGATTAGTTAAGAATACGTGATTAGTTTTGTTTGGGTGAAATCATTTTTTTCTTTCTTTCTTTCGCCGTCACCCTTCCCTCCAGAGCAACACTCATTATATGGAAATCTCTCACTGGTATCTGTTGTCCTCATCAACCTCGTCAACAGCAGATGTATGCTGGTAAAGAAAAGAAGGGAAATATGCCACCCATGCTTTCTCGGCCTAAGCTCTCAGCGTGTCGGAAACAGCGGGTGCGAGATTATGCTGTCCAGTGGATGAAGTGTGTCCAATCCCTCGCCTGGAAAATAGATCAGGAAAGAAAGAGTGTGTGTTTCTTGTTTGTGGACTTTTGTTTTGATTGTGAGTGTCATTTTGAGTTTTGGACTATTTTGGGGAGTAAAGATTCTGACCGGTCCTTGCTTTACACAGTTGAGTCAGCAGTTTGGGATTAGGATTTTCTGGCTTTTGGATTAATTTTGGTCGAGGCAAGAGTTCAGGGCAAGAATAAACCTCAGAGATATCCCGTTTAGTAGCACCAACTCTCAGAGACAGTTTACAGATATCAGTGTAGAGTCTAAACTTTTTTTAAATATACAGTTTTACAGTGATAATGTTCTTTTGTTAGAAAAGATTGTGGTTCGGTCTCCTAAAGAGGAAAGAAAATGTGTTAATGTGTGTTAGAATGGCGTCATTGATCACACAACGATGACTGATTTCTTATTGCCAATGACTTCGATGTGTGATTGGACGACTCTTACACCAGAGAGACAGCAGGAGGCACTTAACTTTTAATCTCCATGCTTCCGAACAACCGTACTTCCTTGTTATTGACGACATGTTAATGAGCCGACCAGTCAGAAGTAGAGAAATGTACACTGCTCAACTGTTTTCTAACCCTGCTGGAAAGAAGTAATATGAAATATTCATTTTCATACAAAAACATTAAAAAATGCCACATGAATTTGCACATAATAAACCAAAATAAACATTGTAAATGTTTGCTTTTCAACCAAGATTAACCAAAATACATGGACTAACTTCACTTAAATCATTCATTCACTATCCATACCATGTATGCTTCACTGCAGGGTAGCGGCAGTCAATCATGAGGCCACATATTGAGACAAACAACCATTCACTCTCTCATTCACACATCTGGGCAACTGGGGATCTCCAACCTACTGCATGTTTTTGGACGGCCCGATTTATAAATCTAACACATGAAATCTGTGGATCATCATAATGCAATGTCTGGTTTTTCAAACTTAGTTGAAATATTGATAATCATCTGGGAAAACTAACCAGAAACAAGTTCTTGATATGTCTTTGTAGTGAAGTGAAGGTCAAGTTCAGTTAGGATAAGATGTGAAACTCTTGGAAGAAGTAATGGTTTGGCTTAAAGATGTGAAATAATATATGAAGTGTTTTATTAACTACACGTTGACGTGGGTGAATATCGATTTCCTGCTGCAAAGAACTGTGTTTGTTGGTATCGCAGCCATCCAAATCTCCTCCGAGCAGAAATGATCATACTTTAATAAGGAAAACCTTAACGTGAATCTACTGAAATTAATGCATTCATCACGGAGTGTACAGAGATCATGGTCAGGTTTCACATTTTCTTCAAGATCCCTGTTAATAAAAGACACATGTTGTTGGTTGGATTTCAGACATTATATTTTGGTATCTATGAACCCTTCAGGTAAATGCTGGAAGAGAAATGAGAGAGAGAGAAGTGGAGGAAGAAAATTGGCTGGTAATTGCTTTTCTTGAGAAAATGATAAGAAAGGAATAATGAGTCTCATCTGTTTCCTTTTTTGGTTAGGTTCTGTCTGTCTGTGTTTATATATTACCCTGAATGAACTGAGCTGCCACTGCATTGTTCTGGAGGCGTGCACTACTCAAAAAGACAACACCAAGGGGAACTGAGGGGCTGCCTAGGCCGCCGCTACAAAGTCCTACTTTGACGGGAAACGTCATCGTTAGTCATCTGACCTCAGACATGTCTGTCACTGATCTTGTTACAACATCCACGCTCTGTTTATTATTTGCCCGTGGGTTTCCACACTTTAAAGTTTGTAACTTGTTAACTGTTTGATAAGTAACCGCCACCGTGTAGCCCAGAGCTGTGTTCATTCATAAAAAAGGATCAACAATTGGCAAAAATTAAATATGTACAGCAGAGAGGATAAACACTCCCAAATAAAACAATGTGTGCATTTATGCTCTACAATTGGCAGCAAAATCTTTATTGTTATGAAACCCACATTGCATTTTTGTTTGAGATCCCGGTTCAGTGAATAAAAATGCAGAAGTATTCCTGCAGAAAGAGCTCCTAGGGAAGAGCATTAAACCGACAAGTTTGGAATGCATACGAGGAAAAAGAGAAGCTTATTGATATTGATGCTGACTGCTCATTGGACCCTCTCACCGAGAGTGTCTGGACTCGACTAGTCACCATAGTAACACTTACAACATCTATAACGAACACCATGTTAAGCATGGCTAACAATGTCCAGAGGTTTCTTTACAGAAACCGCAGCTGCTATTCTCTGCATGTGCGATGCACATATTGATACAGTTCAGTTTTTATGCCTTTACATTGCTGTCATCTTAAGTAAAGTAAATTGCATCTGTGTTCACTTTACAGTTTGATTTTTACCGTGCACTGGATTATTAATAATGTGCACTGGATTATTAACTTCATGTCACCGTCTTCTCGATTCCTCTGTACGTCTGATGCATTTGGGGAAATTGACAAAAAAAAAGCTGACACTGACTTTGACTTTGACTAGTGTATACCTTGTCATCCGTGAGATCTCCCGCAGTTATCCCCACCTGCCCATCTAAAGTGCCATCTTATCTGTGACCGGAAATGCTTTTGAACTCTTATTTTACCAAATTCAGCAAAACAGAACTATCTTAATAAACTAAGAGGCGATAGGACGACCAAAGACAGAACCCTCCCGGTGGTTGATCGGGTGGCAGCCCCCCTCCTGGGAAGCGGTGCATTAGTGAGTCTGAAACACGAATAAAACCTGTGACCTTTTAAAGGTGCAATTTGGAGCCAACCCTGAATCTGCACTAGCTTCATAATTCAGATTTTAGATTAAAAAAAAAGGAAGCGACTGACCCCCCCCAAAATATAGTTTTTTCTTTTTCCAACAGGATCAGGGAGTGAAATTGTCACTGAGTGAAAATGGGACGGTGGACTATATTTGTGCTATTTGTGTTTCGAATGAAGTCATCCTCACACAAATTCTATGTTTACAGAGCGACATCCTGGGACTAAACAGAACTTTCAGAAAAGTTTACTTTGAAAACACATCGAGCTGGAGACAGTTACTTTGCATGAGACCTCTGTTTGGCCTGCAGGCTCTGAGCTACTAGCTCTTGTGGTTAATGAGTCATTATAGTGCAGGCAGCAGATTTTGCCTCTTGGCCTGTGCATTTTAATGCACAGGTTTAGTGTTTTGAATGTGTTTGATACTTTACATAACCGTCCATCTTCTAAAAATGACTGCGTCTGCAGTAACTGGTGGCAATAGATGTTGAAGGTTGCCTGATAACATTTGGATCGCCGGTCATTTTTATTTAAATCAAGAAAGGTCGGTTTAATGAACACCGTGCTGTTATTTCCCTACTCATCCTCTGTGATGCTAATAAATGATCCAGGATTTTTCCCCAAGAGCATACTTCCTCTGCTTACTCTCGTGGGAGTGCAGGCACACAGTATTTAACTTTATTTGAGCTGTGAAATGGCAACTATCAGGCCTTATACCAGACTGAATTAAGGTCTCTTTGACTGTTTGCTGTGAGTTTTTATTGTTAATACTTATTTACTGTAACAGTGACCGGAATAAATATCAGACACTTTGTCTCACAGGGGGCACAGGGATACTGACAGTGTGAGACTGCCGATGTGGCATTTGTGGAAATGAAATGAGAAACCATCACCATCCATCATTGGGGATTAAGAGCCTCATTTGAAAACATAGAGTCCCACATTAGTGTCATTTGTCCTCTTGAGTCTAATACTGCACTCTCAACTGAATTGCTAATAAGTCAGCGCTAACTGTTTAGCAAAATTCCACGCAGAAGCATTCTTTAGAATTACATGCTGGAGTTTATTTATGCTTAAGAACACAAATGCGTTTGAATGGTTGAGGTAAATATCATTTCAGCCATGAGTTATGAGTTTCAAGGGTGAGGCCACGTTATGATATATAGACCGCGGAGTGTGACACTTTGACCGGCATGTTTACTCGGTAGTATTTGTGTCTTTGCTTTTCCATAAGTCTGTATCAATACAGGTTTTGAATGAACTATTAACCTAGACAGAAGATCTTTATCTTCAAAAGAGCCTTTTCAGCTGCAGCAACACAACACAGTATCACACTTGGATAGAAACAGACAGAGCACTACAGCAATCCACATCGACATTTTGTGTACGACCGTTGGATATCAAAGCACCTTTCAAGGATCTCTCACGGCAAGGAGGGCAGAAAAAAGCTGCAGCAATTCTTCTGAACAAGTAGCTCACTTCACATTGTTTTTAGCCCTTCGGCTGTTGAGGCTGGAGGAGAGGTGGCGGAGACCTGAATCGCGGGTCGGGAGGTGCGGAGACTATCATCGATCCCTCTCCACTGGATCCCCTGGAGCTTCGGAAGAAGGACATCCAAGAAGAGCAAGCCAATAGAATATATTTGTGAGTGTGTGTGTGTGTTCGTGAGTGTGTGTGTGTATACCATGAGAATGAAGGTGGATGCAACTTCATACGCAGTGCCTCAAAACAGCGGGATTCTAAAGAGGTGTGTTTAAGCAATTAGTTCAGACATATGCGACCTCCAGAAACCCAGCGCTGGGTCTGACGTGTAACTCCCCTCAAAGCAGAAGGTTAACGTGATTACCGCATCCCCCCGCCACCTCCCCTCCCGCCGCCCCCACACCACCGGCAGGGGATCCGAGCAGTCCGACTAACAGGTTATCGCGTGTAATGACGAGATTTTTATCCGGGTGTCGAAAACGGGAAATCTCGATTCAAGCTCGTTATCTGGCTCCGTGTCAACACATTACGGTGACTTGCCTCTAAGCGCTGTATGTATTCTAATAGAGGCCCATTTACTGATTCCTCATTAGGACAAAGCCAAACAGCTTGTGAAAAAGGAAAAAAAAAAAAAAAAAACAGCAGAGAAGCTCATCTGCATTCTGAATGTGCAATTCAAATGGGAGTATGAAATGCACACCGAAGCGAGGCAAGAGTCCCCATGCTTCACTAAGCTAAATTAAAGAAATGTTTTGTGTATACACACACTAGTACACCACCCCGGACAGTCAAACACACACACAGAGGCACAAACACACAGTCGCTCAGTAAAAAGAAAAAAAACAACAAAAAAAACTTCGGAATACGACCCATAATCAATATTGAACCTGGTGAAGTGGAAAACTAACCAATAACCAGGAATTCCTGTTCCTGCTCCTCAGTCGTTTGGTATAGAAGGAAGCAGGAGAACACGTCGCAGTATTGATCATAGCTATAATCATTCAAGTTTCACATCTTACAAGATCGCACCTTGTTAATTATTTAGCCCCGCTAGCCAAAAGGTAAGCTGGAAGAATTTCAAGTTGAGCTGCCTTGAGACCATCAGAGTGACGTGACTCAATGACTGACCTCGATCTCTCTGTCCACTCTGTCGCATTCACATCACTTTGAGAGACTGCGACAAACGCTTGAGATTTGGCGTCGTCTTTCAGCAACAGCCAGCCAGGCTCAAGGTTGATTTTTTATTTTTTTTCTTAAACGTCGGCAAAATCCTTCGAAACACATCACTTCAAGCGAGGCTGCTTCGCTTGGGTTTGTTTTACATTTTGTTGGTGCCCCCGGTAGGTAGTTATCACCACACAAACAATGAGTCTCTCAGATTACTGTCTCTGTCCCTGTTGATTCAGCTGGGGTTCAGATTTTCTTTCTTGCATACAAAGGAACCCGCTTAAAGGGGGGGGGGCACGATAAACAAAGCAGCCAAAGCCAACGGTGGATTCGCAGTTTAACACCTTATGATTTCGAAAATTCATATACGAAATCAAAAGTGTCAAGTTGCATTCTAACCAACTTAAATGTCTCTCATTCATTTCATTATCTGGCTCCAAAGGTCAGTGGAAAACATTTATGATGCAAATCCACTGCAGTATGAGATTTAGATTCATTCACCGACCGAAGGAAAAAAGTTTGGGCTTTAGAAAATATCTTTTTGATTTTTTTTATATTTTATTGACACCAAAGGCAGTTCAAAAATTGATCTGGTGTGTATCTTTGCTTTTGTCTTGAATTATTATGGAGGTATGATAAATGCAATTTTTTTTTTGTAATCATTCTGTCTCATGTGTTTTGGGGGACAGCAAAGAAGGAACGTTGTTCCCCCGATCTCCTTCATCAAGAGCAGGTACACTCGCTCGCTGCCACATTTATATTTTAATGAGACACTGGGCAAGTTAGAGTCACAAATTATTTCCTTCCAAGGAAATGACTTGTTTCTATCGTGTCTGGCTAAAAGATATTTCAGAAGCTAAGTGCTTAATTCTTTTTCCCCCGGGGAATTCTTTCTGTTCTTTCTTCATTATACCTGCTTCAGCCTTCACCATGTCACCAGATACTTGGAGAGGGCCCTGAATACTCCTGTTTGAGCAGACACCCCTTGGGCAACTTCTCGACGTGAACCCTACCCGCTACCTCTTTGTCAAGGACACGACTTTCAAGTCACACCCGCAGCTGGTGGAAGCCGCCGTCATTCACTCAGAGGATCTAAATACAGAGACAGGCTTTGAGAGGAACTTTCCTCCAAGTGAAAACAGAAACCGTTGAACTTTCCATTATGTGGAGAAAAATAAAATGTTCTCCCAAGCGTGGCTGATGGCATTTTTATTTTTGTGGTGAATGTTTCATCTTTTACAAAATATAACAGTCTTATGAAAATCTCTGAAAATATACAAGTTATTAAAATGAACGCTTCCACCCTGAAGAAAGATTGGCATCCTTAATAACACGTAACCGAGTTTATTAACTGCCTGAACATGATTATCAAGTGGAAGTTAATGAAGAAATCAACATCATAACATAATAAAGTCTGCATAAATAGAGTTGAATTTGTAGGGGGTGAGTTAGTCCTTTGCTGAAAGCTCCCCTGGTCTCAGCTGGACAGTATGTCGTATTCCCCACAACTGCGGCAATATTTCCCCAACCCGCTTCCTGTGAGCACTTTGGTTCACCCATTTATCCATCTCACAAATGTAAGCATTCTCTAAAATATTGTGGTGAGATAAATCTCCCATAAATCTTCAGTACATCACAGCAGGAAGTCAATAAAATTCTAATAGCGCATCAGTGGTTGTGGCATATAACTGTGATTGTTTTAAACATGTAATTTATATTAAGCGTTTGACTGATTGCTCGGATCCCGTTGGTATTTTGCTTTAATATCTTGAATTTTGACAGGCAGATTTTCCTGCTGCTGTACATTGAAACTCATACCACCTGTATTCTACAACTAATAAAACATTCATTCATCCATTCATTATCTATAATGCCTGTAGTGCTGTCAGGGACTCTTGGGGGAATGGAGTCTGTCCCAGCTGTCGTTTGGCGAGAAGCGGGGTTCGCTCTGGACCGGTCACCGATTAATGACAGGGTCACAAAAGGAGGCTAACTATTCACTCTATTTCGGACATCAGGCCAATCTAGGGTCTCCATTGAATGGCCTGCATGTTTCTGGACTTAAGGGAGGATACCGGAGGAAGGCCATGCAGTCACGGGGGAGAGAATCTACACAGAAAAGCCCCGGTCGGAATCGAGGACCGGGACCATCTGCTTTGAGCTGGAAGCATGTTTTCCCTTTTAGGCTCAATAAGCAATTGTGCAATATTAAAAGATTGCTACTGCTTAATCCTGCTACGTGTTGTTTGTATGATAACCAAGTTTGTGCTGCTGCTTTGACCGTTTGCTTACTTCTATGGCTACATCAAGGATGAATTTCCAATACTGAGCTGTAATGGACAATAACGTTTTCTGAATCTGTATTCAGCTATATTTCTCTTTTTCCATGCTCTGCCAGTCATTGCTATTTGGTACCTTGGACATGCACATTCCTAAAGTTGAATACAAGGCAAACGGAGCAAGTTTTTTATGTCTATAGGTGCTGAGTTCAATAATTAACAACTTTTCTTCACCATCACGAACACTACCTTTAAAATAAATGGGAAGTTCCATCTCTTTTCAGCTCACTTCTAGCCACGTAGACAGATATAACGCCCTAATTGTAATGATTATAATTGAAGACACTCCGCTAAAACCGGGATCAAGGAAATGATATGGATTCTTCTCCTGGATCAGTCTCAAACAAATCTCTGTGTCCCTTAGCAAAACTAATTAACTCCGTTATATCACCCTTCCATGTAGTGCAGTTTGCTTTATTTCCATTTGATAATGCCCTTTGTAGTCTCTGCGGAGGCATAAAAGAACCATTTGTCCAGAAGTTGCTGTTACAATAAATAATTGAAAAGCCAATAATTATTTTTTAAGTTTTGCACTTAGCATTTTGTATGACAACAAATCATAAATTCAGTGATAAGCGTAGCCTTACTAACCTCTTCAAGTGTGTTCAGCCACATGTCTTATGCAATGTCAAAGTGCCTCTATCAATTAATGCTTTGCGATATTGCAGCATTAGTGGCTTGGCAACATTATGTTTGATGGCACCATATGTTCTGCTCTGAGATCTCATGGTGTTTTTATAGCTCTGAGTGTGCAATAACCTGGGATGATTATTATGCAGTAAATGCTTGGAGCGGTTTAAAATATAATATAAGAACCTCTGTGTCATTGATTTGGTCAGTAGGTTTTAAGCAGTCAGAGTGGGAGCATCACCTCTCAAAGTATCTTTTGCTCATACAGACAGTTAAATATTTAATTTTTGAGGGGAATCGTCACGGGTCCAAAGTCATCGATGTTGAGATTGCCAAGTTTTACTCAACATTTTCCTAAAAGAAAACCTTTACTGAGAACTCTCTGTTTTTCTGAGCAGTTTGACAGGCATTGGTGAAAACCTTGTCATGGTATATGAGTGTTATGATCTAAAAAAAAAAAAAAAAGTTTTCATTTGCTCATATTTGGTCACTCCTCTCAGAGTGACCAAATATGGCTAGTAGCCTTTGCGGATAATTCAGAAAATATCAGAATTAATTACACAAAGACAAATTGAAAGGAAAGCATTTGAGCTGCAGCCATTTCCTGGCAATTAAATGAAAATGGCATTCATCAGTGTTGGACAGTGAAGGCCTGAGTGAACGCTCTTTTTTTTTTTCTGAGAAGCAGAAGTGTCTCTTTTTTTCAGTCGTCTCCAACAGGGAGCCAGCGCATGTGTCCGGCCGCCACCGAGAAAGAATGTGGGCATTTGTGAGAAATCTCTGCTGCTGAAAGCAATTTATGGAGGAGATGTTTTTTCAAGTGTGTTAAAAGCGACATTAACTTTCTTTTAAAATGACGAGCCTTTCATTCTATCCACACCGTCACGTTCAGATAACAATAGGAGTGTGGAAAATTTTCTGTTCAACCCAGATATGAAGCCGAGCATAAACTCCACGGGCTTTTACAAAGTTGGTCTGATTTGTTGTCTCTGACTTCGGCTTCCATTCTTATTTATTCACACCCGCCCTCTTAAAGGGATACCCACTTAACAAGATGTTATTGTCCGCTTCGATCAACATTTGTACCAGCTACATAAAAATGATTAAAAAAATCTCTCAACGAATCTTGGTTTGTATGAAACTATAAAAAAAAAACGTTTCACTCGTCAGCCGCAATTGTTGTTTATGTCGCAAAGCTGTCAGGGTAGTGACGTCACAAAGTTGCACTGGCCCTGGTCCCATTCATTTCACCCCGCGGTGCGAAACCATATCATCTGTTCAACCCTTCCCATTTGAACCGGATAGAGACGTGAGCTTGGAGGATAACACCGAAGAAAGAAGTCTAAAAGAGCTTCAAAATAAAGACAAATAAAGACGCAAAGAGGGAAGAGTTGGCAAAAGTCGCAGGTGTGCTTGCGGCAGCTGTGTTGCAATGCTAACAGAGACAGAGCGTCTATTGTAAGAGGCCCCACTTTTTGTCATCAGCTGTTCACTGTAGACTCCCGTGCTGACTGATCGGGTGACTCATCGTCAGCTTCCTCAACTTGTGCCGGCGCCCGGTCTTTTTGTCATTAGATGCTACTTCTGTGGTAGTGGGTTCTTGACATCCTCACAGGAGAACACCCAGCATTTCCTGCCGGTGGCGTTTCTTCGAGGGGGCTTCACATTTTTCCCTCTGGCCTTTTGTATGGTTTTGAAAGAAAACTGTAGGCATGGAGTTTGGCTTTAGTGTCCGTTTAAAACTAGCAGTACCCGTGAGTTCTTTCAGCAACTTAGGTCGGCCAAATGCATAAAATGCATTTGGAGAAAAAGAGTGAGAGCACAACTGCAGTCCTTAGGAAGCTGTGTACGTCCACAAGCAATTTCCCATTCCTTTCTTCTCTTCCTGCCCCTTGGAACACTGTGTAGATGAACATCAGTCATTTAGTTTCCCTAAGACTTTAAATCGCAACCACAAGCAGCAAATGTGGCATCATTACCGTATATACCGTACCACACTGAGTGAAAGTTGACGCTAGCGGAAAGCCACAGTTAACACGAGCAACCTGAATACGGAATCAACCCAGCATACATTGCGCAAGTAAAACATTGGTGCTGCCCATGGGTTAATATATGTCTTAAACTGTAATTTTAAAGAAATAACAATTTTTCATGCTTTTGTAACACATTCTAGTATGAGCCTATTATAGTATATGCCTATTGGTCCTCCCAGACGGGGTTTCCTCTTAAGTCCATTCAGTAGGACTGCATCATCAGCATATTTATACTGTAGATAATAGATGATAGATAATGAATGGAATGACGGTTGTTTAAAGTATATGCATGTTTAACCCCTTATTCTATGTATAGCATAGAATAGCATATTTTTGAACCTGGTTCATGTTCATGTTAATTTCATATTACAGCTCAATGAGACCCAGAATATTAGACAGACATGTTAAAAGAGTAACATTCACTTTGAAAAATCCCACCATTTTTATTGTTCAATTGTCATAATGACTGTTAACAATTCACACAACCAGATAGATAGATAGATAGATAGATAGATAGATAGATAGATAGATAGATAGATAGATAGATAGATAGATAGATAGATAGATAGATAGATAGATAGATAGTCGCTACCAATATCCAGATGACAATGTTGGATTAACAGTGATTTACAAACAAGCGGCTGTATTTCTGAACGTCTTTCTCTACCTGCTCAGAAGAGTAAACAGACCAGAGACTCTCTGTGTGACATCCTGAGATTTTGGAAGCTGACAGCAGGGCGCAGAGCTAAATCTGAATTTGCAGGGCTGTTACGCTTCATTGTTGAAAAGAATCAAGGACGGATGAGATGTGAGTGTATGTCTGTGTTTTTTTTTCCTTTGAAAACTCCAATAAATTTTGATTTAGTATTTGGATGGACTCAACCAGTTTACAAAGTTCCTATTTTCAGCAAAGAAAAAGCTTAGTGACAATAAGGTAGTGGTAAGGTAATGGTAATGGTAAGGTATATATCCAGACTGATAAATTGAGAGATATGCTCACTCCTTCTTCTCCATCACGGGCCAGTTCACATGTCCATCACTTGGGAGCAGAACCTTCAGACACTCTCTCAGTGTGCTTACTGGAGGTCAGTGGGGAGACAGTCCTCGGAGGATCCGTACAGAGACCTGGTTTCTTATAACAGTTGCAGGACTACATCTCCTTGGGCCGGACTTTCCCTGTAAGGCTGAGCAGCAGCACACCCCCTTTCTCCCCCCTGCGCTGTTGATATATGTCACCCTGCTTCAGCCGTTTCCCTTGGCGCTGTCCCCTACTTTGATGGAACTCCGCGAAGTTCTTTTCAAGCTCTCCCCTATATGGTCCTGCTGTTTAGGTATCAGTTAAGGCATTTGAAAGGGACACCTCCTGGAGGCATCAGTGGTTACTCTGGGATAAGGTGGAGGTACCACCTTATCCCAGGGTACCTTATTAAAGGCCGAACTATGTAGACAGATATAGTCAGAGGAGCTCTGACCTTAAAGGTAATTCGGCTTCTTCTTCATGAATGTCACGAGGTCGGAAAATCAGCTAAAATATTTGCTCTTACTAATTTGTTCAGCTTTATTACCACTGCTGAAGAGGAGGGCACAGCAATATAGAACCTGAGGACAGTAATTTCAGCTTGCTATTCTATCTGCATTGGAGGATGATCACATGGAGGATGTCAAAATATCCAGCCAGATATTTTCAACTACAGCCATTAGTTTTCTGTTCTGGGTATATTTAAAGAATGCAGGACTCACAGCGGTACTGACTGGTGTTCTGTTTTTGTACAGGTCCTGTATTGCTACCCTGAGATATTATTGTGCAAATTTCTCACAGACAGGAAGACTGGGACGCCTGTTCTGAGGGACGGCGTTTGAACATTTTATTTTAGCGCAGCGTAGAGTTCAAAATACTCTTCTTATTATCATTCTTTCAGGTGTCCTTGCTTATAAAGAATTCTCTTGCATATCTTGCATATTTGATATACCTCAGTTTGTTTGTTTTTTTAATCCCCAAATAGTTTGATGCAACAAAAAATAACTACACTAATATCTGGACCGTGCGGTATCGGTTCTTGTAACCGGGTGCAAGGCCAGAGACAATATCCTTATTTCCTCTTTGCCATAGTTGACAGTGGAAACTTCCTCTTCACTGGTCAGTCGTGCAACAAAATCAAAAGAAATCAAGGAAATCAAAGTCAAAGTCAAAGTCAGCTTTATTTTCAATTTCTTTGCATGTACTGGACATGCAGAGGATCGAGGAGACGTTTCTCACAATCCCAATGTGTCTGTGAGAAACGTCTTCTCGGTCACCAGATATCAGCAGCGTTCAGTGCAGCAAAGTTTTATGCTTTTATAGGCGACGAATCGTGAGCTCTGTTCGTGAAAAATTTCCTATAAAACCCACAGTGCATCTCTCTTTTTATTTCCAACAAACTGGGCTGCGTTACAGCAAAAACCTGCAACCCTCTCCATCTCTCCCTTTTTTCCAGTAATGCCATTTTCCCCAATATAATGGTTTCTCACCCAAGAGGAAAGTGACCTTGGGCATGCCTGGGCAATACATCTCTATATGTACGGGAACTTGGCCTTATTTTAGTCTCTCTTCACTCTCGGTTTTTACACTATTGTATTCCGACATCTAACTATTGAATTAAAATGGATACACGATTGAATGAATAAACAAGTAATTCAGTAAATACTGAATGTGTTTCACCTGTGAGAATAAATTTGTTTAGATTTTCATCAAATCACATCAGATATGCATGTGAGCCTAATGCCATTTCTGAGTATCATATAACAGCAGCAGCTTTCGGTCTTCGCCAAGTTAATTTCAATTTCCCATTATCTTTTTAAAATGCAGGGGGATAATAAAGCACTTTTGAAAATCAAGGTTCAGTGTTACATTAACATTTCGTGCAATTTAAGAGAACTTCTCGACAAAACACAAAGTCCACTCTGAGCTCAGGAACAGTGTTGCACACATATAATAAATGTATAATCTTATTTTATTCATGCGTCGCTTAATCAGAACACAGTTGGCTCATGACACCAGGAGCAGATCTGGACTACACTCTTTAAAATGACTGACAAAAACCCAACACTCAGCCGTGAGCAAGCACTTGGCGAAATTGGCGACGAAATATTGCCTTTTACCAGGTAGAAACAAATCCCACCTCGGTGTGGGTGGCCTTCTCTCTCAATCAGTTGGGGTAGAAAGAGAGGGATAGAGAGAGAGAGAGAGAGAGAGAGAGAGAGAGAGAGAGAGAGAGAGAGAGAGAGAGAGAGAGAGAGAGAGAGAGAGAAAAAGAGAGAGTGTGAGAGACAGAGGGGGTGTGGGGGTGTGGGGAGGGCGCACAGAGTATG